>VZTT01050926.1:122377-147293 GCA_013400855.1 Buphagus erythrorhynchus
TTTTTGTATGCTATATAATTGTATACTATACACATTAGGTGTATCACTCATACATGAAAATCTGTCATCTCTTCTCTGACATTACCAGGAGTCCTGGATCTCCTTTTCTATGTCATTCCTTACAATATCCAAGTGAGGAGGGCACTTCCAGCTAAGCTAAATGTAAGGATGAAATTAATTTTAATGGCGACCATAGGTATTTCTGTAGAAAAACATAGCAGAAGCATAGAACATTTTTGACTAAAGGTCAGTGCAATTTCTTCCACCTACACGATCTAAGAGTGTTGATATATGTGCATGCTTGGGAGTGAAAAGATATAACCTACTATTTATTTGTTAAAATTAGAAAGGGAAAAAGTCAAAAGGAAAGACAATTGTCTGAGAATCTCACTTGGTTTTATGTATCACTTCCATAGCACATTAACTCTGTCCTTGCTCTCTATTCTGGCATACTACGAGCCCTGATTTTAATCTGCCATTTTATCACCTTGTCACTCTCTATTTTGTAGTCCTTTAATAGTTCTCTGGAGCTGGACCTCCTCTCTGAGTCCTGTATAACTTAGTAGATCAGCAAACTTAGTTATGAATATTAATAGCTTACTATATCACCAAACTTAATTGTGAATATGAATGACTAAGTTAACATTAATAATCTAGTACATCAGCAAGCTTAATTCACAACTCTCCCTGTTTCTCAAGCTGCTGATGGCTGTATTTTAAACCATGGTATTATTAAGGTTGGAAAAGACCTCTAGGACCGTGGAATCCGACTGTTAATGCAACACCATTGTGTTCACCCCTAAATCATATCCCCAAGTGTGACATCCACATACCTTTGGAACACTTACAGAGGTGGTGATCCCAGCACTTCCTGGTGCAGCCTAGTCCAATGCATGAACAGTGGCACAGGCCCCAAGCAGACCCTCTCATGACTGAACCCACTTAACTGCAAAGACCATTCCCTGATTCCTGCTCCCTTTTTCTTATATTTTAACCAATTGCATATTTATATGAGGAGTTTCTTATCATGCAATAGCTCAACTTCTTTGGTAGCTTTACAGTGAGACTCAACGTGATGAGTCAAAGATGTGATTATACTTTGTCTCCTCCTTGTCCATATTCCCTGACTCTTCATTAAATTCTACTACGAACAGTAAGTGTGGTATATCATGTCACAAATGTCACAATATTTACTATTTCCTTTTGCACCACATTTATCCATGGGCCCATTCTGTCTTGGTACTGTGCAGTAAGGATGTCAGTATTACTGGTTTGCAGTTTTCTGGGATTCCCTTGAGGCCTTTTGGAAAATTAACATCCAAGAAGTCCACTGTGTGCATGCCTGGTATAGGGTCAGAGGCAAGAGTGGGTTGGATTGTGCACATCCCAAAATCTGTAGTTCAGCTGTTTTACCCTTGAGCTCTGCAGGACTCCCAGGTGAGGGCTGCCAGCTCAAATCTGTCCTTGCCATCATCTTCCTCCACTAGTCTAGGAATGACCATGCGATTTTTTTTTTTGTAAGTGGGAAGTAGAAATAATAAAAACGTCTAAAAAGGTCGGGAGGTGTAAAAACCAAAACTTGTCAGATGGGTGTGGGATTTTCAGCCCAAAAATAGCTAATCATACAAAACCTCCCACCTACTTGTTGCTTTGTGTGGGGCAGAGTGATAACAACTTCTGCAATGCATGGGATGTATGTAGGCTGCTGAAGTAGGTGAGAAGCAGCACAATGGCCTTGCAACAGCAAGAATATTACTTCTGGGTGTCTTATCTAGCTGTTGATCCTCATGCAAGATAGCAAAGTAAGGCCATCTGCCTTCAGCTTCCTCTTTCATTCTTTTATTTCCATAGTTCCCTCTCACAGTGAGCAGAGACTTCCTGGCAAGCAGTAAGAAATACAAAAAATCTACCTGCAGATAAAAGTAGAGTAGTTCCTTGATCCATAGTAAAACCAGCTGTGGCTGTATGGTGGTCACATTATCCAGAGAGAAACTAGGATTGAAGAGAGCTCCATTCCCCATGGCATGCAGGAACCTCCTGCACCACTCTGTGCTCACTGCTCTCACGGGCAAACGCCATTTGTGAGACTTCCCCCTACATCACTAGTCAAAGATGACCTTGACCTGATCAAACAGAAAGCAAACCAGTCAGGTAAATTTGGCCTCTAAGTCGACCCTGGGTTGTGAGTCTAACAGGAACAAATGACACTCAGCATTTCTTCACAGACTGGATCTGTGGTATTAAAAAATGCAATAAAATATATCTCTGTGCATAAGCATTTCTGCAGAAAAGTGTTCTTGAAAAATGTATCGGCATATACAATGAACGCAAAGCCAATGACACTGAAGGAAAGTCATCTCACAATTGATGATTTTATTTTATCCTGAGGCTGTTAATGTCACCAGANNNNTGAGGCTGTTAATGTCACCAGAGGTAAGGAAATCCCCCCCAGAGTCACCCTTCTGATAGGTTCCTGGAGATCAAACATGTTGCTAACTGGCAAGTGTCCCTCTGGAGCATGCACAACTGTCCTCATTCCACTTCCATGACTTCCTGCATTATCATCTGGTGTCATCCTCCACAGATTTCTGATTGCATCCCTAAAAATGAAGACATCAATGATATGTGATCTTATAAGGACAAATTTAGACTTCTCACTTTCACTGCATCTTTAGAAGGGCTATTGAATAGAAACCCTGTGCAAATAATGCTGCCCTAGCAATTAAAATTTATTCTCAGGAATTCATAAGGTATTTTATCCCCATTTGAGCTACATGATTACACTATTTCAAGGAACCTTGATGATAAATTGAGTTTTAAATACTTACCTACATTGAAAATTTAGCTATCAGGCTAAACAGATGCTAGAGGACTCCCTCTTTCACAATTTATTGCAATAATAATGTACAGTTCTTTACTATCTCTAGTGAAAAGCCAGTGGTATGCTGTTCACTTGAGGTATATATTCCTTGGGTAGTTGGTGCTGCTTAAGGTTTCTGTTACATGTTGATTGATAGAAAAATTCATAAAAGTCAACGGAAAGATTCCTTTTGATTTAGAAGTCATTGGAATTGGGAAACTGGATTTTGGATACCAATATAAGGTGCTTTTTTTAAAAAAAAACCCTCATAAATTGAGTGGGATGCCCAAACAAATTACTCTAACAGATGAAAAAGTATAGAAGAGGTTGATCGTTTAAAATAGATCCTGCACTTTAATGAATTTAGATCAAAACCAATCAACAATGTTCACACTATTTGCTGACAATATTCCTGTTTTCCCTAAACAGTCTCAAAATTCCTCACATTTGAATCTGGTGTAGAGTCTTGAGAATTATGAAGGATGTGAATTACTTCACATCATCAGAAACCCACTACACACCATGGGCTCTATTTTATTTGGATGATCCAGGCTTGCTTCTCTTTTGGCCACTCCCAACACCCAGGCAATACCTTTTACTCACTGATGAAAAGATTTTATTACTCACTGTAAAGCTAAACTGTTTTGGTTTTGATTATGAATAAATATGCTAAAGTACTTTCCCCTATTTAGGACAGTAAAAAAATGTTTGGACTAAAGTAGCTGCGAATTTATGGAAAGGCCATAATTTATTGATAAATGACAAAACTCTCAAGTTACATAAAATACCATAAAATTATTAATTTAGAATGCATACAATACCTTTTAGAGACTTCCAGAAAATACTTAAAATGCTGTCAAATGCCCTATGTCATTCACGTGCTTGTTGTCTTAGTTTGTTCATTAACAGAGCAGTTTAATAAAAATGATCCATGAATGAACAAATTGTTGTAATTTTTCATCTGACACAAGCAAGCAATGAGATCAAAAGTCCAGCTGGTGAAATTCATGTTGCCTACCTAGCAACTGGGTATTCTTTTTCCCAAAGACTTTTTAAAAATCATTTGCCTCTTAGATGGTGAAAAAATTGATGTGGTTTTCAGATAGCGTTTATCACAAGTGGCTAGTGACATGGATATAAACGGAAAAAACTATTCATTTTAAAACCTTGAGCTGGTCTCAGTAAGCTAGCTCTTCATTTCAGAAAGTTCTTATGAATTCTAAAATTATGTTTAGACCAACCACACAAATGCTACATGAACACACTGTACGGAAAGAACAGCAATTAAAAGAAGAAATTTTCATGCATTTGTGCCTGTATCAAAAATAAGCTATACAGAGAGGGGCAAAATAAGTATCTTTTAATCTGCACAGAGAAAAACAAAGTCTCAGAAAAGTTAAACCCTTCAGCTAAGTAGTTTCTGTTCAGCGACAGAAGTTGCTTCTCAACAAGCCTTTCACATGCCATTCAAAAATAAAACCCAAACAAAACAAACCTCAAACTTCAATTTGCACATTTTACAGAAATGGTGTTTGACTACCTGTGGAACCCTCTTACTGACAGCTCTCTCTCAAACCAAAGGTACTTTTTGAGGGTATGAGAAGCACTATCTGGACTGACTGACTAAAGTTAAGGGATAGCTGTGCTGCTTCCAGAATTTTTAATAGCCCTAGGCACCCTTTTAATCCATACAGCACACATTTCACAATTTTTTTTACTTTGTTAGACCATGTACAACATCAATTCATAGGTTTGCAATTTTGCTAGGCCATTTTCTACTCCAAAGGGGCTTTTCTGATAAACTTTCTGAAACTGTGAGGAAATGACTGACAATACAGAACCAGAATTTTCAACTTTTAATACTGGATAGAATTCTTTTTGATTTATTTGTCAGGATGATCTATCTATTTCCAGGACCTGTTTGTGTGCTTTTCTCTGAGGGGTATTTCTGAAAGCACAGAACAGTGATGTGGCAGGATCTTGGGAAATACTAAGTTAGGATCTCAGTCTGAGTCAGCACTTCCCTCTGGGTGGGACAAAATACGAAACACGTCTGCCCTGACCTTCTTCCCACATGGATAATTCTGCTTCTCCTGGTGCCTGTGTTTCCTTCTATCTTTAACCTTAAATTCAGAGTAAACAATCAACAGCTGAGCATTTGCTCAGTGATTCAGACAGGTAAATGAACAAGGTTTTGGACTTTACCTTCCTTCTCAGCTCTTGTTTCTGGTTCAAATCTCCACTGTTTTGCTGTTTTCTTTCTAGCCAGTCACTTTTCTCTCTGGTCACCTCTGACTCATTTTCTCCCACTCCCAGGGAAGTTCCCTGATTTTTTTCCTTGCTTAGTTCTTCCCAGAGCCCAGCCTTCCTGAATCCATGCATAGGGCCAGAACTCATCCTTTCCTGTGGATGTCCTTCTCAGGGCTTACTGCTTCCTGTGCAATGTAACCCAGATAATGCTGGCTGAACACAAAGGAAATCTCTGTCAGATGAATGTATGTGTGTTTGTATTTATACAAACATGAATACATATTAATACCTGTCTATTTTCAGAAAAGTCCAAACCACCCTTTCTCCACCTTCAGCCCCCCAATATCTTAAGAGCACATTATTCAGCCACATACTTTAGCCATTTCTAAAAATAATTATTTGATTTTATTATGATCCTTCTAATCTTCTCTCTGTTCTTTATTCTGTTTTATCAAACCTGGTTGCACCCTGGGTTTATCAAATTTATTAGCACCTTGTGAGGTCCTATCAAATATTGGTAGCTAATTCAGCTGAGCTGATACTGTAATGCTCTGTGCCTATCATCTTTTGTGGTATCCATTATTTGGAGAGATTCTTATGAACATAAGAAATAATGAGTCTATCATTTAAGTGTGAGAGTTTTACTTCTTGTCTGGCTATTTCTTACCTGTAGCTCATTGGTTTAATCTTCAGAGGAAAGTCTGCGGGTTTTGTTCCTTTTTACTATTATTGTTTTCTTCCTGGTAGTTATTCTCAGTTTGTCTGTGTTTGAGCTAGAAGAGACCTCCTGTACAATGCCTCTTCAGCCACAAGAACATGCAAAGACATGTAGAGCAAATTTAGCATCAAAATAGCTTCTGAAATTCTGACATATCAGAATAGCACTGTTACTGTTTTTCACCTCCAAGAAGGAGTGAAAGGGGATAGACGGTCTTGAGTTTAAAAATGTCTGACTGAGGGTTAGCTCAAGAAGAAAGATGAATTTCCTTTTCACTGTCATTCTGCTCTGCCACCCCAAAGCGTAGGCACACAAAATTTTGTCTTACTGAAAGGTACATACACTCATGTAACTTGTCCCAAACCCAACTATTCTGCAGCAGGATTTATTCATTTATACTTAGCAGCTGAACTACACGCTTGAGTTAAACCATTAAATAAAATTGTTCAAAAGGAAATGCTAGCTTTCATGTGCTTGAGAAGGCTGTGGTGAGGGGAAGGTCTGTAACAAAATTCAGGAGAAAAGGTCCCAGGCAGTACCACCATCTGACAGCCTGGTTCCTTATCACCACATCTGTCTCAAGAGTGCCAGAGGCAAGCCAAATTTTCTTTCCTGCAGTTGCAGAATTTTAAGACACACAGTGAGCTGTGTGGGCTGAAATTCCCCTCTGGGCTGAGCGGCAAAGCACCTGCCAGGAGCGCCTCACACAGCTCAGCTCCAACCCCCACCTGCCCTCAGCTTGCACAGCTGGCTAAACCAACAGAAAACCAAACCATAGACCTTGTAAAATGGAGGGCAATTGCTACACAGCTCGCAGCAAGTAGGGCTCAAAGCAGCCCTGGATTCCCTGCATGTGTCTAGCATACAACATTACACACCTCCTCTGGCTGGACTCCTTGCAAGCAGAAGTGGTCTAGCCAAATGTATAAATTTTGGGGTGAACAAACCTTTATCAAGAAGAGGAATGAATCCTACTGTGATCTTGCTCAGTTGTGGTCAAAGCTAAGCACAGTTTGCAGCAAAGGAGCAAAGACTTCAAATGCAACACATTAAAGTATCACTGGAACGATCTCATTTAGGAGTTCTTTGGTGTAGCTGTTTATAGAAACAAAGGCACTATATTAGTCACAGTGCTATTAATCAAGTTGTCTGGCTGACTCATAACAGCAAAGTGATAATAGAATAATTAAAAATATGGACAACAAAACAGAGTTTATGGCTACTTTTCCACTATAGTAAAGAAAACAGGGAAAAGGATGGCTAATGTCTAGTCAAAGGTGGTTATTAGTATTACAAGGACATAGAGAGAGGTTGTATCATCTAATAATTGGTAATGCTTTACAAGAAAAAATTAATGGTTCATATCCTTCAAAAATCAGATTTTAAAACAATGCATTAAAATATCATCCCTATCAATTAAAAATTGCTCAGACACATCTGTGATGCAGAAAGGCAGGGCAGTCAAACGTCATGGAAATAGTTTTCTCACCTAAGAATGAGAAGGCAAAAGTGGCTGGAGTTAAATGGGTTTAGGTTTACAGTATCTGTAAAACACTGTAAACAGCTCCTCAAGCCTTTCTCTCCTGGTTCCACCAGTTTTCCAAGGAAGATAACATTTTTCCATATGTGGAAATCTGTATGCAGTGTTTTACCCATGTTTGATGCCTTATTCTAATAAAGCAATTCAGTGTGTATTTTCATTAATTCTGTTTTTTCTAGGCTTCTTTACTCATTTGCCATTAGGCTGGAACAGGGATTACATGTGTGACTTAAGGTGGGAGTGACTCCTATTCACATTCTTCAGTAATGGTCCCTGCAGTGTTGGGGATACTGTCCCATTAACCCTACTTG
This sequence comes from Buphagus erythrorhynchus, assembly GCA_013400855.1. NCBI lineage: Eukaryota > Metazoa > Chordata > Aves > Passeriformes > Sturnidae > Buphagus > Buphagus erythrorhynchus. Next base: position 130,057 of record VZTT01050926.1, read on the forward strand.
CTGAGCAAACAGGATTCCCAAGAGATGACTGGACTGCAGTGGCTGTGGGAATAATTAAATTACTTTTGCAGAATTTTCAAATTTGTTATTAAATTTACATTGTATAAATTCTAAATTTTGTGCCAGAGTTTACCTGGAAAGACTCATTTACTTCTGTTTAACGTGGAGTTTGGAGTTTGCCAGCTGGAGGCCTTTGTCACAATGTTTCCTTGTGATCACTTTTGTGAAGGATAAAAATAAAAAGGGAGCCTTTTTCTTACTTTCTTTCATTCCCAGTTGCTTATACACTAGGATTAGATATTTATTATTACACTCATATTACTCTTGAGACAGACAGTAAGATAGGTACCTTAAAGTGAAGGTAACAAGGCTATGAGATCATGTACAAGAGAAGTTCATAGCTACAGTAAGGACCTTGGGTGGTTTGTATTTAATCTCTCCACTTTCCTGCTGATGCAAAAGTTGTAGAAAACAGCCCAGATTCACTAAATTATTTATTTCTGTTGGTTAAAAAATGTCCACTTCTTTTTGGATTCCTGAGGCAAATGGCCTGGCCTTACATTCTCCACTTTTGGACACAGGACTTTCCAGCTAGAAGCTGGAAGTACTGGTAGGTCCAGTAGGTCTCACCAATTTGTGTACACTGATTTGTTCCATCAGCTTTTGACTGAAAAATGGTACCACAGAGTTTAGAAGACCAATTTGAAGCAGACATGTGGTCCTATAAGACTTTTATCCCAAAAGTAAAACCAGTATTTACTGATAATTTATACCAAGCCAGAAGATGTGTAGGTGAGTGAGGAACCTCCTGTCCACTTTGCCATAGTGCTGGAAACTGAACACCACCAGGTTCCAAAACAGCCTTGATTTTTTCACAGAAATTATGTATAGCTATGATACAGTTCAATGTGTGAAGCAGCAGAAAAATGGCCTTGGAATAGAAGACATCTCTACAGCACATCCTACATGAGAGGGAGGTTAAAGAGCCATGCCAGTGCTTACAGGTAGATTTTGACACAAAGGAGAAAGGAAAATCTGCTGAGTGATGTAGTGGGAATGGGAACCTGGTTCCCATTCAGAGAATTCTTAGATTGTTATGTCTTGAACCAATATAAACAAGAAGATTGCATTGCTGAAAATGAGTGTTGCAACAGAATGAGAATGAAAATGAACAGACAATAAACACCTGACTGTTAATTTTTAGGATTGTAGATTAAAATAGTGCTGTGTTTCGTAGCAGCATATTTGTATATTCTGTAGAATTTACCAGACTCAATGACAACTGGAGTGTGATGATTCAGAGACAATTGACCAAAAGGGATACCTGACTTGCAGGCCTGAGGAAAGGTTGGTAGCCTGGATCCAGGAGGAAGCATGATTCCATTTGACACTGCTGAATTGAAGCTGGTGTTGGTCATTCAGAGAAACCACAGGGACAAGTAATGAGGGTGAAGAAGACCCTCACCCTAAACAGATGGAGATACAGGTAGGGCAAGGGACATATCAGAAAAGTCAAGATATTGGGACAAAAAGTGCCAGTTAACTGTTGGATGAGTATGGGATACTGACTATGAGTCTGAGCAGGGAGAAGTTTGGTAAGACTGAGAACACCTACTCCAGTGGTGTACAAGAGGCAAAAGACATTTATCATTTGGAAAGGTGGACATTTTCAAGCCTGTAGTTTTATATGTGGCTCATCTCTTTCCACGGTTTTTCATGATGAACTGAGGCCAGGCTTATCAACCCTCAATGAATGAAACTGATATGGCATGGAAAAACATGAAAAGTACAACTAAAGACATAGAGTCTAAGAATGGATTAAAAGTGTCGGCTGAGGGAAATGAAAATGAAAGCTAAATCAGGAGGGATAAAGTAATTGAATTTCAGAATGGTGAAATCAGATTTCACACTTGATAATTCCAGATCAGGATGAGTCCAAAATTGTACATTTAGCCCAAGGCACAAGGACCTTGTTAGATCTTGGATCAAGTTCTTCTTAATTGTAGCTCTACATGCAAACTATAGAGCTGTTCTTTCCAATTTAACACCAAATACTGAATTATATTTAGTGGGAGTTTTTGGTGTGATATAAAAGCATTTGTGTGTTTCTTTGATAAAGTGCATTGCAAATCACTCATGCACACCAGCCTTCGCTAAGTTCTTTTTACATTTCTGTACCAAGTGCTGGAGAAGAGACCACTGAATTCCTCCTATAAACTTTTCTGTGGCCTCTGGTTGTGATGGGGGCCACTGGATGCTATCACCTCTGCTTACAGACCATCCTGCCACTCTGCTTCAGCACTGAAGCACCTTCTACTTCACCTGCTGAGGCCAGACCTCCCTGCTGTGCTGTCATGTACAGTATGACCTTCTGAAAGTAGGGTCACCCACTTCCACTCAGTTTATGTTCCTCAGTGAATTTGTCAGATGCCTCCTCCCTCCTCCCAAATCAAAATAAAAGTCTGCTCTTCAAGTTAGTTACACACTAAGAAGTAACACCTTCTGATGAGGAAAGCAAAGAGCCTGCAGCTGAGGCAGACCTTGGAGGTGGATCTATCGTTGCCCAAGCCATTTTACAGCTTTGAAAAGCTCTTGTCCATTACTATTACTGGAACAAAGCACAGTCAGGAATTTTGAAACTGCATCCAAAAATCTCCTGCTTGCAGAGTCAGGTATAAGTCTGGGATATCCATATGTGCACGGGTATTCAAATGACAGCTTTGTGGATTTAGTCCAACAGCTACGCTATATAAGGCTCCTGCCATAAAAATCTCTTTGTTGCATATGGCTTCTGTGATACTGCTGTGAAGAAATCCACTTTCTTGGAAAGCTTCTTCCCCTATGCGTGAGGAGGGCAGATGCTGTGGGAACTACACTGCCAGATCTGTGTGACTAAATTAAAAATGCTATGGCACCAATTAACACCATGACTTTCCATATACTCCTTTATGAATCTGTTCCATGTAACATACAACTGTAGCAACATGCAGCCATAAATTCCTGACTTATGAGGACTCAGGCTAGTGAAACTGTTTCTTCTATGGTTTTCCATTCAGTCAGTATGAAGAAAATGGTTATGAAAAGGATGACACTCATCTGGAGAGGAAAAGCTTGCAGTGCCACACATCAAGGAAGAAGTCTGCTGGGCTGTCTCACAGCCTCCTCATCCTGTCACAGCTGCTTACCATATGCTGCCCTTGATGGCAAAGAGCCCTCTGATGGCTGATGTAACCCAGCCCAGGGGACACTGAGATGTCATACATAACAGCTGGGAGCTTGTGGGAGATAATGAAGTCATTTGTCATCGAACAAATCCAAAATGTACTCCCATACCAGTCATTGTGAAGAAAATTAGCTCTGCCTCAGCCAAAACCAGCACATGTGGTCACAGCCTCTACACTAGCCCCAATGAGGGTGCAGAAACCCCAGCACACTCCAGGCGTGGGCTGGCCCCTGGCACACATCTGGGAAGGGGGTGGCATGGGGTGAGTGCAATGACTATACACCACTCAGCTCTGCATACCTATACACCACTAGCTCTGCATATCTATGCACCACTAGCTCTGCCTCAGGCTGTGTGTGGGATGTGTAAACAGATTCAAAAGGTCATGTTGGAAAGATATCTAAATTATGAGCAAGTACACCCAAGAAGAAGTTTTTCTTTCTCTTCATTTCTGCCAGCCAGTTCAAAGTGTTGCCAGCACCTTTGTTGCACAACTTTTCTGCTATCCTAGCCCAAAACACATTCCCCTTTGAAGAAAACATGCAGTGTTCCATGGTTCCTCGGCACTGCAGAAGCAATTTTCTCTAAACAAAAGCAAATTGTTCAGCAGAGATGTGGGACTATATAGCACCATGCATTTGTTTCTATATTGACTTCTGCAATTCCAGCAGAAAGCTCACACATGTGATTATTGAACCATCACATACCATGCAGTCTGGCACAAAGAACCACTCAGAATTGAATGGCAAATCCTCATATCTCTTTACATCAGCCAGCCTGGGCACAAACTGGGCACAAGGCAGTGCCATCTGGATTCAGCCTTCCAGGAGGGCAAAGTGCTCAGCCTGCCTGGTGGCTGCACGGGTCAGTAACCTCTGATTCCATCCCGGGTCAGCACAGTGCCTGCTTATGAAAGAGCAGCTTGAGGAAAGCTTATCAGCTGAGGCAAAAAATTTGCCCATTTGTTTGTGTTTGCAGTCAATGGAGAACAAAAAGTTGAACAAATGGAATTCTCTCTTCTGGATGGTGAACATGCAGACTTAGGAAAGAATTTTACATAGTAATAACCAACAAATATAGATGCTGCTACTTTTGCTCACCTTCCCTTTTCCTTTTGAAAGGAGAAAACTCATAATTTTCATCACCAGAATGATTCATTGCATGTATCTCAGTCAGAAATCTCCAGTCACAGCTGAAGCCCTTACAGAATTAAGTTTCAGCTACATATACTATTTAATACTTATTGATATCTTATACTGCATATACCTAATGGCACCAATCACTTCAGTTTAACTCAAATAAAGCAAACCCCATTGGCCTTGGGACTATGCCTTCACACATTAATGTGAGACTGCAAGTAAGAAATGATGATATTCTTACGCATAGCTTAGAACACTACAGAGTAAAATAGACTTTTTGCAAGCTCCTTCGGAATTGACTGTTCTGTTGAAACAACTTTACCCATAAGCCTGTGCAGAGCATCAAGCCCATAAGCGTGTGAAGAGTTTATTGTGACAGAGGACAATGTCTGCAAATATCTTGAAAATTATTTTTTGCTGTATGCTTTATTCATACCTGCCATGAGTTGTGATAGGACAGCAGTCAGTCCAGGTACTGTTATGAAAAAAACAAACAAATAAACAAATAAAAATAATATTTCTCATTTGCAGACTGTGTTTTCTTAGTTTCATTTTATATTTCTAGCCCACAGAAGGCTTACAGGAAATTTCAGCTGTTAAAATCTAAATTTACCGTAATTGTGTAGTAGTACCAGATGCAGCTGACCACAAGTTGTGTGCTTTAGAAAAAAGGTGTTTGCACTAACAGGGTAATAAATGACAGGAAACAAAAATGCCTGATGCTAGCACAGGTTTTTGACCCTGTGACTCTCAGAAAAAAAATGTGTACTATACCTCCAAAGGACACCATGCATTCTGACGAAATTCCCACAAGGAGGAAGACATATGGTAGAAAAAATTAAAACAGCAGAGAAGAATTAAGCTTTTGTTTTGTTACCCTATAGCATGCCTCTCTGTGGGCTGGTGGGACTACTAGCACAGAGAGCAAAAAAGTTCAGCCAGGGGCATTCCTTCTTTCCGGTAGGGCAAAGAGGTGTTTTTCCGTGTGAGGCCTCATACAGAAACCACAAGCAGAGCTCTTAGAGCTAGAAAAGCTCTATTTTCTAACTTCAGGCTCAGACACCAACACTAGGTGCAAGTATTACAGAGAGCTCCTCCTTGCTCCTAGGGACAGGCTTAAGCTTAGAGCATGCCAGGCTGTCCCTGAAGCTGAAGATTTCATTGCTCTGCTGTGGGAACACTGCCAGTGCCACAGCTGCCTGGTGTCCTCCTCCAAGTGGCAGAGGACAAGCAGCACTGTTGAGTCATCACGATTCTGCTTTCATGATTCTCTCTTTCAGCCTTAATTACACTGCCCTTGGCCTCTCTGGTGGCTCTTTGTGCTGTTCTTTTCCCCCTCCTGGCATCATCTTCTGTGTCTGAAGTTATCTGTCTTCATAGTGCCAAATCACCTACTGCTTATCCTTAAAAATTGCTAGTTTGCTTACTTCAGCAGTCTTGTCTTCAGGACCTCAATAAATAATACTTTGGAATTCCATGAGAACAATATTTATGAAGGCAAATATTATTAATTCAGTTTGCAGTGTAAAAAAAAAAAAAAAACAACAAACCCACACCACACAAATACCCATCTAAGTTACTGCCAAATGAAATTGATGTCACAAGACTGACCCAATCAGCTGCATTTGGGGACCAGCCTGCCTCTGCCTTTCCACACTCAGCTTTGAAGGGACAGGAATTTGTGTGGCTAAGTGCAACAGGAATTCAGGAACCAGGGAATTCAGTCACTGACTTGCAGGATATAAGTCCCTTTAAATAACTTCCAAACTAATCAGAGAGGGAAGGAGTGTGAGAGGTTTAATCTCCAATTCTTTGTCAGGCAGAACACCTGATCCAGCTGGATGATGCCAACAAGCACAGAGATGAGGGATTTGGGGATGAACTACAGTGAAGTCTTCAGCTAAGGGCAGCCACAAGGTGCCAGCAGCTGCCTCATGCAGCCCCTTTGCAGACTATGAGAATCTAAACTCTCAGAAAACCCCAGCAGTCTGTTTTGGTTACTTGTAAAGTACCAGTAATTCATCCTATCACCTTCTAGAAATCAGGATTTATTGACAATCATATCTTCCCCTTTCCAGGTGGCATCCAGTTCACCTGCTTACCAACTTTTTTTAAGCATTGCAGCATTTTTCCACTGGCTTTGTGGAAAACATAGACTTAATAAGCTGAGGAACAACAATAAGCTTGACCTTGGCAAAACATGAAGATGAATGACATGATGGTTTTAAGAACTTGACATCTGATCAGCTGAGCCAGCACATGGTGCATATGACAGACTGAGACCTCAGGGCCTGCAGGTGGCCAGAACACACTAGACAAAGTGCAAGGGCAGGTGACAATTTTTCTATCTTGGTAAGCCTGCTTAATTTGAAGTTACACCTCAGGAAAACACACCAGAAAATGTGAGACAAACTACAGCTACCACCTGGTGGTACGAGGTCCTACAGCTACCACAGGAGCAGGCTTTGCCAGCCAAAGGGGATCAGAAATGCTAAGGGTGACATTTTCTCCTCCTTTGCAAGTGAGATCAGCATTCCTGTCTCCTTAATACGTGAAGATATCTAAATGTAAATATATAAAATCCCCTTAATGTAAAAAATAAAAAAAACACCCATAAGCCCTTTGAGACAGCTCATATGCACATAAAGAATTGGAATGCAATTACTTTGCTTTTGCTTTTTCAAATGGTCAAATAGTCATACCAGCAACTGAGCGTATTCCTTGCTGTTTGCTAATATGTGGTAGTGCATTGTACCATGCAATATAATGTGTGTATATATATAATATTTATGCTTCATTGGAGGAAAGTAGTTCAGCTGCAAATGAGGAATAATTTTTCAAGCACAGGAGGAAACTTCTTGTGTACTTTGGCTGCTTTAGATGGGCAGGTAAACTACAGAAGGAAAACCTCATCCAGTATCTTCAAGTAGAATTTCAAGTTACAATACAGGAACTTGTTTGCCAAAGAGAGAAAAAAAAACCCAAGACTTTGTCTCCAGTAACCTCTGTGGCAGCAAGTGTATGTGCTAATTAACCACAAAAAGGCATCTACAACAGCTACTTAGGTTTGCTGAACATTATATAAAAGTTTGATATCTCTGTCAAATGTACCAGGAACGAATCCAGTGTCTCCAGATTTCAATAAATCACATTTCCTTTATTTACCTCTGTAAACTTTGAATCATGGTCAGAGTGAAGATGCAACAAGGACTTTAAGACAGGAAAATGGGAAAGAAACTGACTCCTTATGTTTCAATTTAAAAGTTGTGTTATTTGTGTCACAGATATAGGATATCATAAACTCCATGCCTAGACTCAGAAATTGCTTCTCTTCAGTCAAGTGAAGCAATATCTTATGGGATATGCGTTGTTTTCATGTTAAAATATCACTTCTATGAGAGAAATATCCATTGTAGTGAACCAAATGTAAATAAAATCTTAACAGCACAAACCCTGCCAGACAAATCAAGACTTCAGGTATATTTCTCGGATTATTGCCAGTGTTTCATACTTTTTCAATAATTTTCCATCATGCCTTCCTTGCAGAGAAATGTGTAAAGTATGCAAATGCCACTTTTGTTAGGTACTCGACTTCTTCAGCTTCCTTTCAACCTGTTTTAAAACTCTCCAGCTGATTTTGCAGCATGCAAAACTACAACAGACTAATAGGAAATCGTCTAGAAGTCATTGTGGATGACTATAGGCTCTATCAACTCTTGCACAAATCAGGTGATTTCAACAGGAAGGATAAGCATTTGAAACCTATCTTTTTTTAGAGAAAGGTGTGAAGATTCTCGTAGAGGGTATCATAGGTTCATAGTTCATCCCTGAAAGAGGAAGTGTTTGACTGTCTTATTCAAGAAACCTGAAAGTGTGGTTGATTTTACTGCCAATTCTTTCAAGGTGAACCACAATAAAATTCCACAGACTTTTGACCATTCTTTACCAGATGTTAAATCTTCAGTACCCTACACGTAGGATTTTCTTTTACAGACATGCTCAAGAAAATGAAACTTCTCTTTCAGATGCTGCAGTTTGATTTGCCAGGTTTCACAGCATTTTACAGGAGATGGTATGGAGTATTACCTCTGTCTTTAGCAGGAGAAATGGAAAGAGAAAAGTATAAAATAATTGGCAAAAGGCATAGAGGAAAACATAGAACAGATCATCAGATTTGCTGACGTTACCACCATCAAAACAAATACTGATAATATTTTTATTAGCCTTCTTCAGTTTTTTCCCTCAGTCACATTTCTACATTAATGAAAATCAGATTCTTCAGCAGAATGGCAGAAGAAAACTAATTGCCCAGGATACAGATGTGTAATACTGTTAAACAAATTTGCTTCATATTATTTTTAATAAACTCAATTTCAAATTAAGTGAAGAACCTTCCATGCAGAAAATCTATTGATTCCAGTCCCCTTGCCATGCACAGGGACATATTTCATTAGATCAGGTTGCTCAAAGCTAATCTGGTCTTGGACACTTTCAGGGATGGAAATTACTTGGCTGGGCAACCTGTTCCAGTGCCTCCCCACATCCACAGCAAAGAATTTTTTCCTAATATCTAATAGAAATCTGCTCTTTTTCAGTTTTAAGCCATTCCCCCTTGTCCTGTCACTACAAGCCCTTGTAAGAAGTCCCTCTCCATCTTTCTTGTGGGCTCCTTTCAGGTATTGGAAGGTCACCATTAGGTGACTCCAAACCCTTCTCTCAGCCTTCCCTCATAGGAGAGGTGCTCCATCCCTCTGATTATCTTGGTGACCTCCTCTGGACTTGATCCAACAGCTCCATGTCCTTCCTGTGCTGGGACCCCAGAGCTGGATGCAGCCCTGCAGGAGGGGTCTCAGCAGAGCAGAGGGGCAGAATCTCCTCCCTGGCCCTGCTGGCCACGCTGCTTTGGATGCAGCCCAGCACACGTTCAGCTCTCTGTGCTGTGAGTGCCCATGGCTGGATCATGTCCAGCCTCTCCTCCAGCAGCACCCCTGAGTCCTGCTCAGCAGGGCTGCTCTGATTGCTCATCCTCAGCCCATGCTGATACCAGGCTTTGCTCCCATCCAGGTCCAGCACCATGCAGTTGGCCTTATTAAGCCTCATGAGATTCCCACAGGGCCAGTTCCCATCCAGGGGGAGCTTGTCCAGGTCCCTCTGGATGGCATCCCGTCCTTCAGGTGTGTCACCTGCACCCCTTAGCTCAGTGTCACCTGCCAGTCTGCTGAGTGTGCACTCGATCCCTTCGTCTGTGCCATTAATGAAGATATTAAATAACACTGGTCCTCTGAGGGACACCACTGATGCCCATTGGGAGTCTGAGCTGTTGAATACTGATCACTAGATGCAACCATCCAAACACTTTCTTATCTATCTAACAGCAGCCCAATTTAGAGAGAAGGATGTTGTGGGAGACGGTGTCAAAGGCTTTACGGAAGTCTAGAAAAATGACAACTGTAACCCTTCCCTTGTGCACTTATGCAGTCACTCCATCATAGAAGACCAATAGGTTCTTCAATTTCAATATGCCTTCTTCAGAACTGCAGGTTATGAAATGTCTGTAATATTAAAGACAAGAAGACACAATTGTTTTCATTTTTCTGGCAATAAGCTGACACCTCAGAGCCTGGGAGTCACTGAGGTGTGGGTGAACAGGGTTGTCATTGCAGAAACACAGCATCTGACCTTAGATATTATTGTGGTAACATTGGTGTGGTGCCTAGGAAAGCTTCTCTTGTTTCTATTTAATATTTGTAGGAGGTAAAATACATTAAAAAGTACATTAAAATTTGCTACTGTAAACCACATATGCCACATTTAAGCCAAGCCCGGAGATGAATCAAAACTCTATTAATCAGGTTTTTCTATTAGCATTTTGCTACTCAGGTTTTCTTCTGACAACCTAAAACTTAATTAAATAAACCACTGCATGCAAGTGGTTTCTTCTAAAGAAATAATAGAAAATAAGTTGAATTAATAGTTTGCAGCTAACTATGAGGTTAGTTGAAAGAAATGCCTAAATCCCAACATGAAAAACACAGCAAAACCTCCACCCAGCTTTCTAGCTCCCTCTTTAGGAGACAAAAGGGAAGCTGGAAAAGTATCCCACCTGCTACTTTCATTTTAAGCTCTCTGGCTCCTCCAGAAGGAAAATGAGTGAAGAGATGTCTACCTGCTGCCATGTATAATATATTTCCTTCTGTAAAATTTTACGAAGCTTTGGGGGACATTTTTCTCATATGATTTTATAGAGGGCATCTTAGGGAAGAAGAACACAAATTAAAAGCTGCATTTGAACTGATAAAGACAAGTAGAGCAGAGGCAAATTCATCTGGCAATGTGTGCACAAGCTTTGAAGGAACAGTTTCAAAGCCATTGCCGTGTCCTGCAGGTTCAGAGCTTGGGTGTGCAGAGAGGGCCAAGCACAGGCAGGTTTAAAGTTCTTTCAGAAACCCAACATTTGTGCAAAACTGTGGGGTTAAAAATATTTCCTTCTGCAACTTTCCTATGTTGTTATGTTTTGTCAAATGCTTTCACTTCTAACAACAGCAGAGGAATAAGCAAGAAGTTGAATCAAGCTGACGACACAAAAGCAGGGGCTTTGCTTTTCATGGCAATTCTGCTAGGTTGGGAATTCTTGCTTCTTCTTTACTGTAAAATAAAACCTGCTGAAAAGTGTGAAAACCCTCTGGTTTTCCTTGGGTATGCTTTTTTTGTAGAGCTGCTCAGGAGCAGAAAGAACATACTCTTAACATGAAATGGGGTGCTTGCTTCCTGTGGTTATGTATCTCTCTTTGTTGAGAAGACGAGCAAAGTCATTTATACCTCTGTGGCTGCACCAGGTCATGTTTGACTGAGGTGTTTCCTTTAAAACTGCCTTGTTTCAGCTTACTCATCAGCTGCTTCGCTGAAAACTAGCTCCTGCCTCATCATCAAAATAAAATTATTCACCATAAATGCAAAGGCTTTGGACCAAATCTGCCCCCAGGTTCTTTGCAGAAAGACAGTAGTTTACTGCAAAATACAAAATCACCTAGATAGTTCCTGTTGTTGTCTCCATCACCATCTTTATTGTTGTTATTTTTAAATGACTGTCCCTGAATTCTCCTGTTTTACCTTTAACAGAGGCAGGATGTGTCCTGCAGACAATGCAGCTTTCTAACATTTTGTACAACCTTTTATCTGTAGGCACAGGGAGGCATCTTGTGTGCAAGAGGTGAATTCATTGCCTGAATATTCCCTTCTGACTCCGATGGTGTTATTGCACCAAGAATCAAAAACTATGTAAAGTCAGCTGAAATTCATGGCTATTTGTCCTAATAACTTCATTGGGCTTCTGAGTGGTTATGTGAGATGTGTGAGAATTGGATCTTCTCAGGCAAGGCTGCAATAGCAAAAATGCTCTCACATGATTATGTGAGGGAATACTTTTGGACTCAGTTACATAGACCCCATGTTTTAGTGTGGCCCTGCAGCCTTGTATCTACAGTATTGCCACTCCTACAAACAGGCCACAGACTTTGCAGTGAGTTTACAAAGCCTCAGACCTTGCTTTACCTGAATGAATTTATCTTGACATGCCCTTAGCTTCATTTTCACTTGCTTAAACAGAATTTTTTCACATCGTGGGGTAACATGCACCACAAGTTTTTATTTGCCTCACTTTTCAATGGCTGAGCCTCTGAATCTCAAGGCATGAACTGGGACAATGAAGACTCACCCACTGTAAGAGAAGGTCATGTTTGAGACCATCTTGGGGAAGAGATGCATTCCAGAGTCCCAAGTGAACTGGCAAATTTAGCAGTCACGTTGCTTTCCACTGTATTTGAAAAGTCACGGCAGTCAAGTAAAACCCATGCTCAGTGAAAAAAGGAAACATCACATCCTTGCTTTTGAAAGGGTAAAAAACAACAACCCTGGGAAATATCAGACAGTCAGCTTCACCTCTGTACCCAGAAACATCATGGAACAGATACTCCTGGAAGGTATGTCAAGGCATATGGGGTAACAAGGAGGCAATTAAGTGACTTCAACAGGGGCAAACCATGCTGCCAGTGAACAAGGAAAGAGCTAGTAATGCCATCTACAAGGACTTCTGTAAAGCCCTTGGCATGGTCCCACACAGTATTCTTCCTGTTAAACTGGAGATATTTGGGTTTGAGGGATGAACTATCTGATGGATAAGAAATTGTCTGGATCACTGCATCCAAAGAGTTGTAGTCAATGGCTCAGTGTCCAAACGGAGAACTACAAGTGGTCTCCCTCAGGAGAGTATTTCAGGATGGTTGCTGTTCAATATCTTTGTTTATGACAGAGACAGTGGCATTGAGAACAGCCCCAGTGAGTCTGCAGATGACACCATGAGGAAGAAGAAGTCATTGACATCAGTGTTATATTTATCTCTGCAACAGACTTGGGTGGTGGATAACTTGCCATATCCCTCCCCACTCTCCAGAGTGCAACCATCAATATTAGGATCCAGTGGAAGGGGCAGTGGAAGGCTGAGCACAACACCAAAGAAAGCAGTAATAGCCAGGATATGTGTGCGTGTAGGAATTTTAAGTGTGTAGTTTTATATTGCATCTTTTCCTCTGTAACAGAATTCTTTATTTACTTTTTCTCTCTTTTCCCATAATAATTACGTCTGTGCTAATACTGACGTCCTGATTACACTGTTAAGATTTCAATTATGTTAACAATAAATGCCATCTTTACACATAAAAATAATTTCCTCTTTTCCCATAGCAAGTTGTCACACATGATGAGATCACTGCTGCAGCCCAGATGGTTTGCTGCAGGAGGACTACTGCTGGAGCCAGCACTAATTCCTTTTAGCTCAGGGGAACCACTAGTCAGGGCAGAACCTAAAAGTAACATGATGTGGTGCACTAATACTGCCTATTACAAATAATTCTGGGTTGAGGAGCACATTCAGTGCAGGTATCCCAGTGTGAAGCTGCCATGCTAGCAGTAGGCTGAGCTCTGGGAGCAGGAGCACAAGCTGAGACAAGAGGCTGTGAACCTCCAACTCTTTGCAGAATAAAGGGCACAGGGACCTGTGGTGCAGCCAGGGGATGGGACACTCAGAGGCACAGCAGGAGCTGAGGACCTTAGACTTTGTTTCCCTGAGACTGTGGGGGTATAAAAGCCCAGCGATTCCTCTGTTTGGGGTCCCTCCTTGGAGGCACCTAGCTTGACCTGTTATTTTGGTTCGTAGCCATTGCACCATGATTACATTATTTTAGGGATCTGGATGTCCGAGACTCTGCTATGGAAAACCTGTGGTTGAGCTGGTAAGGACACCTGGTGTGACTGGTGAGTGGGGGTGCAGCTGCGGAGGGGCTTTTGTCCCAGCTCAGGTGGTGCAAGAGTGACTGCCAGAGTGGCTTCTGAATGGTTCAACAGGGAAGTTTCCTTAACATGGAGAATGACAAATATTTCTTAAATACTTTTATTTGATGTGGGAGTCCTTAAATCCTTTGAAAATGGTGGACTAATTTGTGGGTGAGGTATAACCTGGACATGGAAAATTAGTTCGAACTAGGAAGAAGATAAATGGTAAACTTTATGGTGTTTCTTGGTAGAACTAGAGGGTGGATAGATGTTGGAAATAATGTCTGTCACTAAGTAGTATTTAGGTAGTGAAGATATCAAACCCATGACAAACTCAACTATGAGCTTGAAAGGAAGTGGCGGATGTGCTTTCCCACGACTCAAATCATTATTGCCTAATTCTGAATAAGAGGAAAATGAGATTGTTTGGTTGATATTTTTCCCTTTTTCATCAAAATCCCCTGTTGAGTTGTGACCTGGTCTGTGCAGCTCACCTCCCATTGCTTCTGTGGGGCAAGGTTAGGGGCTTTGGTACCCACTACTACGTGATAGGCAAACACAAGATCTGAGGAAGTAGGGAGCAACCAGAGGACTGACAGAAGCCTCCCTGGTGGGCCCCAAGCACTGAGATGATGTTCTGGAAGAGTAACCATCCCCTCACCCCCTGATCTCAGCTATGCTGAGATCAGGGGGTGAGNCTGCTTCCAGTTCTTTTATTTGCTGCTGCAGCACTGAGGGCATCTGATAGGTACATGAAAATAAACTAAAAAGTACTCACAACTGTCCTGTAAAGTAGATAAAAATTAATTAATCAAAACAGAAAGCCAAGCACGGAACAATACTGATCAAATAGAAGTACTAGAAAAACACATCTCAGAGCTGCCTGTGCCAGTCTCCCCAAAACAGAATCCAGCCCTGGTTGGCTGCAGAAGAACTGGTGACAAGGCTCCTGTCATGTTGGAGTCTACTCCATTTTCTTAGTAGTGAGAAAACTACAAAGAGAAAAATGGGTTATACTCATAATTTAGCATGAGATTTGGAGTGTCCAGCACAATGTAAATCTGAGGAGTGGTTCATCAGAGACAGGACCAGCCTTGAGCCAAGAGCACTTGGAAATGGAGCTGCTTGCAATGCCTAAGACTGGAGGGCAGAACAGCTTACATGTATCCTCACTTTGTGTCTGTAAATGAGGGGACAGCATAGGAGCAGTAGGTGGAGAGGAATTTGGCAAATTCTACTGGACATGACAGATCTTGTTGGAATCTCTGTGTTCTGCAAATTTGGAGAAGCTGAATAACTTCTTCAAATAATTTTAACTTGAAAATTTGAAACACTTCTGCCAAAACTGCTTGTTTCTATTTTTCTATTTCCAACAAACTCAGAATATCAGCTGGGAGAGCTTTTATTCCTGAACTATGTCCCATCCTGGAAGATCTAGAAACAACTGTACAGGAAAAATCCTGCTGGTATCTTTTGAGCTTCAACCAGGAGAAATCTGCTTAACTGCTCTGTGAGGATGGTGGATCTCCAGTCCTGCCACCTGCAAGGGCTCTGAAAAGATGCATGTATGGCTGGCTTAGAGCTGGAAGGACCAAGAGGTTACAGAAGGCTTGGTGGGGAGAAAGGCTCATCAGTGCTTTTATCTTCTAGAATGGGATTCTCCTAAAGTGAAAAAAACAGCACTTTCTTGACCATTTGTAAACCACAGTTTCTTGAAGTGTTTATACCGTGTCTGTAGTTCTTCTAGCTCTCAAAGCAGCAGGAGCAAGGAATCCTGACACATAACGCACCCAGTTCTAGGTTTCATTTGGCAGAGAAGCATAAAAGCTGTCAGAAAGATCAACAGTTTTGTTAACACCAACAGAAACAGGGATTTTTTCCCCTTTAACATTTCATTGGAAGTGATTAAATAGATTTTGGTGAACTAAGGAAAAATAAACACCTTGGATTGGACTCCTAGCATGAAAGACCTGAGCATCTAACAGGGTTATAAACCATTAAAAAATCTTCCACTGGGGAGAGTCCAGCCATGCACACATTAGATAGTATGACATGCTCTGCCTTAAGCATAGCACATTTTTTGCACGTTATTCCTGCATTTTTAAATGTAAAAATGTGAAGAGAGTTTAATAATATTAGTTTACTTGGAGTTGGAACTTCATGGCAACCGATCTGTTTGGCATTCAAACTGACTTTTTACTTTAAATAAAAAAAACTAACGATGGAAGAGGTAGGAGGGGAATTCAGGTTTAAACTTCTTGACCGAGTAATTTATAGTTTAAGATGCTTCAACTCTTTTGCAACATGGATGAGAAATTACTTTAATGAATAAATGACAAATGATAAAATAAATACAAATATTACAATATAAAATCAAAAACCATAACACAGGCTATAAATACTACGTTGGCTTCCCACCTTGACAATGAGCCAATTACCTTTTCTGGTGAGGTAATTGGGAAAAGATTACAGTAGTTCCCCAAGTAGGAACAAAACAATCTGGAAATTGGTTATTGATATCAGAAAGTGCCTGGAGATAAGTGCAGTGCAAATGATGGTCCCTCCATAGCAAGAACTATGGCTGCATATAATTGGAATGTTGGCTGAACTGAAAGGTTAATTAAAGTCAAACTCCTCCATACCTTAATAAAAACAGAGATAAGTTGCTTTCTTAGAAATCTGCAATGTTGTATTTCAATGTAAAACTTTTCAGAAATGTTGAGGAATGTTTTCTATGTTCCAACAAGCTGTAAATGAGGTTTTGTTTCTAGTGTGATCTTCAATCATCTTCCTGACCACTATGAAATAGTTAGAGGGTAGGAGCAGAAGCTGGCTTAAAAAGTCTTGACTACTTCCTCTGTCCAGAATTTAATCTTATTTTATTCAAGATATATGTACTAATTTTTTTGATCAAAAGTTAAAGTTTGGTATTTTATGGATTGCTTTAAAACCATTTTTGCATATTCTTCAGTATTTCATTCTGTTACACTATGAGTTTACCATCAAGAACAGTACTGCTAAAATATTTGATGAGGCAACATATGCAGCCAGTTATTTAAAGAAATGTGGTGTTCATGCATAATACTTTCAAAATAGAAGTGCTTTACATAAACCAAAATACTGCCAATCCTGGAGCACTTTCAACTGATTAAAAATGTGTGGCTAATTCCCCCTGGGTGAAATGTTGTTTAGAGCTGAGATTGCTGCTGAATGAAATACAGAAATCACAGCACAGTATGGAAGCAAAATGTTGGATTTGCTGTTAAGCAAATTTTTTTGCAGCATTTTTAGCTTTAAGATCNGTTTTTAGACATTCATTTGGACAGATGCAATGAATGGGATTTATTATATTGTGTTTTAAGAGATTAAAAGATTGCTTTGCTAATGTTCAAAACCTTATTGACATTTCCGTATTAACAGGGCCTGAAGAGGGCTTCTACTTCCCAAATTCAAGTGGTTTGTGAAGGAGAAATAACAGATGCAAATGAAGAATTGGTAGGAGGGTAAGAAAACAGGTACTGGCCTGTTGCCACACACTTCTGCTGACA
>VZTT01050928.1:4333-17779 GCA_013400855.1 Buphagus erythrorhynchus
AAAAAAAAAAGAAAAAAAGAAAAATCTATAAATGCAGCTCTACGCACAACAATATTTCACTTTTCTTTCAAGAAACATGTCGAGAACCCTACTGATGTTGCTTTAATTCATTTTATTATACATCTATTTATTTTCTAACCCTCTGAGGAAAATAAAGTAAAAGAACATGTACCTGTATTTTTATATTAAAAAAGTTGGTTTCCATTCCACTTCTGCTTTCACTCTGCAATCTGTTCTTTTGAAAAGCAAAGTAGATTAAAATATTTACTTTATTTGAAATTTTCCTGCTGGAAAAGGATTTAAAGGTGACAGCCAAAAAACTTTCATTGTAGAATGTAAATTCCTTTTGACAAAAACCTGTTTTCCAGCAGAAACAAACCAATGCATAATCCAGTTACCCTCACTTCACATAGCAGTGGAGACATGTAATCTTTCATATGCAGTTAATTTCAGAGAGAAATTTTCTCAACCATTCTGGAAAAGTCAACATGGCAAGGCCTTCACAAAAACCCAAAGCAAGACTTTAATGGAAACCATCAGATCAGCATAAACCCTTTCTTCTCTTAACATCCAGGTGCATACAAACCTCACTGATGTGCACATCAAGCTGGAAAATCTCCCTTCCAAAAGCCACACTGATGGTAGTTGTGAAAAGAGAGTTATTTGTTTTCCCAGTGTAACTCAAATGAGTAATTTCAATTAAGTTTGAGTAAAAAAAAATTAAAACAACTTATCATAATGATCTCTCTTTGAGGTGGGTTTTATATCATACTTGAAACACATTCAAGGCACATGATGTTGATGAGCTCATGTGGTGTCTTTCTGCTTTTCCTCATGTTTCTTAACCCAGTGACACAAATGATAGATGGTTTCCAAATTCATAGAGACCTGTGGGAGGTATTTGTACCAAGGAACAAGAGGCAGGGCAGCTGTAGATATAAAGTGCTTGCAAAGCAGGTTGCATGTGTATTAATGTTAATTATTATGAATGAATTTTGTATAAACAGTAATAAAAGGTTAAACAATGAAGTGAGTGCTGTTTTTTTAAAGAAGCCAGTCAGTTCCACTTCCTTCATGAAATTAAGGACAGGTTTGCCAAGCTGATAGCATTGAAGCACACGACATCATTTCAGGAGAGCTGTGCTTACACAGCAACAAAATAAGCAAAATTCGAGCTGCCTATTTTTATTGCTGAAATCAAAGTCTCTTTCAACACACTCAGAGCCTGGCAGGCTGGATGGAAGATGAATGACAGCCGTGGGGGAACTGCTCCAGGGTGTTGTTCTTAAAAAACCTTTTACCTCTAAACCAGGCAGAGCAATATCCATGAATTAACTGCTGTGATTTGGCAGTAAATTCAGGCTACCATATTCCAGAGATTTAGCATAACTACAGTCGCATTTATGGCATGAAAACATTGAGTTACAACGTCATTTTCAACATTGCTTGTTGATTTCTAACTATGTCAAGTTGAAAGTGGTTGTCTTGTGAACAAACTAAGAATTGTAGATGTCAAATAGTTTCTGAGATAAAAACTTATTCCCAGCTTAACCAATGAATACATCTCAAAGCTTTTTACCCCACTGCCTTATCAAGAGGAGCCCAAATAACATTTGTTGTAGGTAAGTAGTTTGTACATCTCCATCCATCCTGATCACCTGAGCTTGCTTCTCATGTAACTCCTGATAAAATTCCTCAAAGGAAAGCCCTTCCAGGCAGGAGCACGCCAATCTTTAGAGGTATTTTATACATCAGTGTTGATATTGATCATCTGCTTGGCCTTTGGAAGGAGATGGAGGGCACAGGGCAGGAGAAATGTGAGTGTAATGCTCTGACTCTGGCTGGAGCAGTGCTGATGCTGCAGAACCTCTGAGAGCAGAGTGGGAAATGCTCAAACTGGGCAGCTCTCAGCATGCCAGTGTGAGTGCTTCAGTGGGATTTACCTGGGCCAAAACAAGCTGGATGTCTGTAAGATCAAGGTGGGATTATCCCAGGAAAGGTCCTTGGCATTCCCAAAATTTACCCAACTGTGCTTTCTGAGCCCAAGAGCTTTCACCTGAACTCCACAGGGCTCTTGGTGGGAGACTGAGGGGGGATTTTTTAATATGGTTTGGGGGAGCAGGCCCTTGCTCTCTTTTTGCTGCTTGTAGCCAGAGCTCTTTCTTTCTCAGAAGCAGCAGTAATGATGGATCTGGGGTGTTAAAATTGACACTTGGTTTTTGTTTTGTATCCTGGTGCCTCCCTCTCTGGGCACCAAGTGCTTTGTGCATTAGTCAGGAGCACTGTGACAGATCTACCCAGAACACAAATAAAGCTGCCTAGGTGAGGGCAAGGGAAACTGCTCTTCCTTGTGTCTTTCTATCTCAGGAAATTAAATTGGCTTGCAGAAATGTCTTTCAGCACTTTGGAAAAATCCATCCTGCTGGCTCTTACCTGGAGAGGGTTACTGAGCTGGTGTTGAGTGGGGTTTGAAGATATAAACTGATGGCAAGGTCTTCTTGCAGTGACCAAGGTTCAGACACCCAGTGCTGGTGCTGGCCCTGCTCCAAAGTCCTGTGATACAAAGGCATGGACCAAAGGGACAAGAAAGAGAAGATTTGCTCTTGGTCATGCTCGGCTCTGTCCCAGCAGATTGGGAACTGGAACCTCCCCTGCTGGAATGTCTCAGCAGGAAAGGCACCTGTGCCATGAGCTTCCTGGGCTCAGCTGTAGGGCCAGCCTTGGACCTTTCCTCCCTTCTGCATCTGCTGCCAGGCTTCCCAGCAGTGTCCCTGGAGCTCCCTTCCAGCTGCAGCAGCTCCATCCAGGAGGCAGAGATGCCTTGGAGAGGCTTCCTAGAACAGAGGCTAGAGAGAGTAAGAAAATAAAGTATTTGTTGAAAGGCCTTCAAAGGGCACACCCTGGGCAGTGCAGGAGCCTGGCAGAGGCTACACCCAAGATGGATCACAGTCATGAGTTGTTCAGACAGATGTAAGTTTGGTCTATTTACATATCAGGGGTTAATTGTCCAGTTACAGCTTTAGGTAATAAAGTCACATTCCCTCAGTTTACTCCTCCCAATTCCCTTTTGTTTATACTTTTTGGGCCTGAGGCTGAGATGATGATCTTGGTTCCCATCTGGGAAAGGATTGTTTTATCTGACCAAACTGTGATGAGGACTTACTACACTCTATATGAAGTTCAGGGCTATACACTAATGCAGTACAGGATCTGAAAAATATAAAAGCTAAAACTTAAGGCAACAGCAGGAATGAGGTACATGGGAAGAAGGAGGACACATCTCTGGATAGGGAAAGCTTTCAAGGGGGAAGGTTGAACTTCTTTCCCCTTCTCCACTGCTCGTTGAGCTGTGAGGAGAACTCACCTTTCCATAAATCCAACATGGCAAAGAGGCAAAAGGTCCCAGCCTCCCATTTCTCTAATGCAGAGCAAACATAAAAGAAAAAGGGAAGGGAAATGTGAAGGGAGGATTCCTGGTTTATGTCTGCTTGTATGCAAGTTTCTTTTTCCTCTTCTAAACTGCACCTGATATATTTTTATTGGACCAAGATGTAAAACCTGGATTCGATTGCAGCCACGATTTCTGACCCACTGAGTGTTACTGAGAATTATCTCTTGAGGCAGAGTAACAATTTAATACTGCACATCCCTTGTGCTCAGTGATGAAAGCTGCCTACAGGGTCTAACATTTCTAAATTGAGTGATTATCTATTGGTAATTGCACTCTCTAGACAGACATGGGGAACAGACATATGGTTAGAAGAATGACTCCATTTTTTTCTCCTTCCCTTTCTTTGGCTGCTTACTGCTAACAACAGCACTTCAGCTGTTTCCAGGCTCTGAAAAATGTTGTAAAATCTGAAGGAGTCAGGAAAAAAAATTCACAAACAGCAGCTTCCCTTGGCAGAAATGCTGTTACCCCTGTCACTTCAAGGTGCTTTTATGCCACACAGCCAAGCTGAGTAGAGGAGAAGTCCACACACCGAGGTCTAAAATCAAACTCAGTTTTTTTCTTCACTGGCTCTACTAGATTGGTGCTCTGTTATCTGGACATGCCTAATTTCCAGTACAAATCTGTTCAGGAAGAAATGTGTATGACTTGACCTTTGCACCTTAACTCTGTTTGCTGAGTGTTGCCTCTTCATCTTGTTAGAAACAGCCTTCACACCCTGAGAATTCCCATTGTGTTTATAATAACTCTGATTCCAGCATGATAGAAATATGGATGACAGAATGTCAGCTAGGGAAGTGTGGCTCCTGTGGTAGCTGCTGATCACAGGGAGGAGTGGTGGCAAAAGCTGTTGCATGAAAGGGCAAATCTTTGATAATATATCTTCTAAATATATGTGGAAAATTCCAGACAGCTCCTGCAGGCTTACCCAAGACTTCAGCTACAAGAGAATTTTCAAATTCCCTGCTATTTATCAATGCTCAAGTACTTTTCAGTGGCTGTGGTGATTCTACTTTGAGATCTAAATACTTTCATGGCCCAACTTAATGCATAGAAAATCTGGAACTAATATGTACATGGGTCTAGGAAGTCAGTGTCTAAGGCCTGGTGCCCACTGAAGCTGTGATAACCTCACAGCTGCTGCTTGAACGAGTATTTGGAGGCATCCCCCACCCTGTTCCCTGTGGGCACCATTATGGCAAATCCTTTAAGGTTAAGTCACCTCCTGAAGTTGTCACCGGAGTGATGCAGTGAGGCATGAAGGAACACCAGGAGGTCAGCTGGTGTGGAGAAGGATGTTGCAGTCAGTGCTGCAGCAAGGGGAAGTTTTTTCTCCCAAATGCAGTTTGGCTGGAGCTGTACAAAGCATCAGGACCTGAATCAAGATCTGTGAACTGCTGGCTGTCCTTGGGACCTTGGAGAGCTGCATGCTGCTCTCAGTGGTGTCCATGTGGCTTTGTGCTCTAAAGGGGTCCTGACCCCTTTAGTTAGAGTGTGGAAATCCACTCTGTGGAGCCTCAAACTCTCACTGCAGTGGCCTTTCCCTGCCACCAGATCTTGCAGCTCACCTGCTTCTCCTTCTATGACACAGGACCTTTCTTTATTTCTCCAAGGTGACCTTTGAGACTGGGAGCTGCTTCCACAGGACGAAGAGATGGTTGTTTAGTGCTGTACTTCTGAATTTCAACGTGACAGTGTTTGGCATGCAGATACAAATTAAAGGATAAGAAACAGGTGTTTGGGTTGGGAAAAGGCTTGTAATTATGAAGAATATTCTTGCTGACTGGTGGTTCTGTGGTTAAATGGGTCTGTCATCATGCTCCTGAGCTCTGTAAATAAACAACACCCAAATATTCAATATTAATTAGAAGTGTTACATAGGCATATGCTAATATTGAAGCACCATGACATGTTCACAGATTGCACAGCTGGAAATAATGGTGAATTTTTAAATACCATCCCAGCTAGAAACCTCTGTGGGAGAAAAAAAGCCCAACAAAACATCACCACCCCCAAAGACTCCAAACTAAACAAAAACTCCGAGGTGTCAAATTTCCATGGATAGAAACTGATCTGCACAGGTTGGTCAGACTTTCAAACAGTTGCTTGGCCTGATGAGAGTGTGTGCCCAGCAAGTGAGCTCTGTGTCCCAAAGCAGAGGTCTCAAGGTGTTGCTGTTTCTGTCTGTGCACCCCATCCCCTTGGCAGGGGAACAGAGAGCTCTGGAGCTTCTGAAACCACCACAGGGGCTGTGACTGGTGCACCTGAGCCCTCTGTTCACAGCCATCCCCTGCCCAGCCCCATCCCCAAGAGTCCCCCCTGTGCTGAGAGCATTGTCCAAACACTCCTGGAGCTCTGTCAGGCTGGGGCTGTGACCACTGCCCTGGGGAGCCTGTTCAGTGCCCAGCCACCCTCTGGGGGAAGAACCTTTTCCTGATATCCAACCTAAACCTGCCCTGACACAGCCTCAGGCCATTCCTGTCACTGTCACCACAGAGAAGAGAGCAGTGTCCTCAGCCTTTGTGCAGAGACTGGCTGGCCTTGAGCTGCCTGGGTCTCCTCCCCTGGGTGTTTCCAACCTTATTCCTTCTAACCTTTTGGACAGCTCTCATATCTTAGCCCTGAGACATTCTCTACTAAGATGGGAAGGAAATCATCATCTGTTTTAAGATCTGTAAGGATTCAAAACCTCTTCTGGAAGGAAGGGGGAAACGAGTGGACATATATCTCTAGAATTAATCCTCCAACTGAAATTCAGTCATTAGTCAAAAAACCAAAAATATTCTGGGAGCTGAAGTTAGAATCAATAGTAAATGACTAATGGGTTATCTTTTAATCACTCCAGCATGTACTTTGTTCCAAAGAGCTTTGCTGAAGTGGCTGAAGCCTGCACAGATGGATGAGGAGCAGAATCAGTCAGCAGTGGGTCACAGCCCACCAGTGAGGAGAAGCAGCAGCCCCTGAATTATAGGGACTTAGAGAAGGACCTGAGTAACCACACACTGGGACTGAGCTAAAGGGTTTCACGGGGAGTGGGAAGGGCTGTCAACCTTCCAGCACTCTCACCAGGGTAAATGGCTGCAACAGCCTGAGTTTTTCCTTCAACAGGAGGTTATTAGAAGGGCAATTATCATGGCAGGCTGATTCCTTGGCTCTTTGCAGGGTGGTCTGCTGAGAGCTGGCATCTTGTTTTCCCCTTTACAGATGGATTTTCAAGCACGTGAACCCGAGGCTCAGATGGCTGAGGGTGGCAGAGCTGGCATGGTTAAATCTGAATTTCTTCTCAGGCAGTGCAACCACAAGGCACAGCCCATACAGCATTAACAGTGAGCTTGAGCAGCCTGGTTTATGTTGTAGCTTGTCCCTGGATTAGATGGGCTGGTGACTTTGTTTATAGAATCATCTTAGAATGTGTTTGACTGTTGTGATCTGGCAGCATGGGCCTGATTCAGCCTCTCTGCCTGTAAAACAAACACTTTTATGCTGCCTGAGACTCCTTCCAATTCCTCCCCACACCACATCATTCTCCTCCTTGGCAGCCTTGTACAAGCTAAGGACTGAGAGGAAGCAAAAACCTATCTAGCAAAGACAGATAAATGAACAATGCACATGAAAGCAGCTTGCCTTGAAACTTAAATTGGTTGCTAACTTTCTTCTGGTTGTGGCAGGGAAACAGATTATTTCCAGTGCCCCAGCCTTAGGAGCTTGGCTGCTTTTCAGTATCTGACTAGGGCTTCAGTGTTGGGAATTTAATTGTCTTCAGCACCTGCAAAAGAAAAACTAATAAGTTACTGAAGTTTCAAGGTAGAGTTTCATGCTGTTTGGTTTGTTAATTGAATATTTAGCCTAACTTCCTAAGGAGGCAACGCTTCCTGACTGTTTGCATATGTCTTGCCAATAAATTTTAAACCAAAAGTTGCTAGGAATGATACCCAAAAGGCATAAGAAGTGTCCAGTTAGACATGAAAATTAATTCCTACTTTCCAGAATAGGAGAAAAAAAGGCAGTGTGAGGGCTTTGAGTATCCCTGGGCAAATCCACATAGAATTGCGCGGCCCAAGGGTCCAGTCCACAAGACAGCCTGGCCTTGCACCATGTGCTGTTGCATTTTAAGACTTTTCATGAGCCATTTCAGTTGCAGGCTGAATGCTTTTGACCCTTGTCATGGCAAATATCTCATGCCTCCCATGTGAGGGCTGAGGGGTCAGACCATCTTCTTCCTGTTCACTCAATTAAAAGAAATATTTTCGCCTGCTTTTTTTGCATGCATTAGGCAATGGTGTCTTGTGAGACAAAGAGATAGTTATGCACAAGAATGGCACTGGAACCAATGGCACACTTACCTGCAATTTTTCCTACCTCTTGCAACAAAAAAATCCTCCTAAGATGGTCAGTATCGAGCTAAGAAGAAATCAATTCCCACAAGTAACAAATACCAGACACTCAGCTCACCAGAGCCTTCAGAGCTTGTTTCTATTCACATTGTTATATGCAAGGTGTTGGGCTGTTCTGCAGGAATCAGGATGAAAGAGCCAGATGTAATGAAAGTTGATTATAGCCAATTCAAGACATTTAGAAGAAAAATCCTCACAAGTTCTTCTGAGCAGGAAGAACTTCTACACAAAGTGTAGTGGGTTCATTTGCTTTTATTCTTGTGAACATGGTCCTGAATCAACAAAGAATTATCCATGCACCTGGCTTTGCAAGCAGAATAAATTTTTACTGCCTGTGCATTTAAAGGTCATTAGTCTTCAAGGGGCATTGAGTTAATCACTTGCCACTGAAGATCCTCAGAAATGGGTCTAAGGGTGGCTGCAACAGTGAGGTGTGCTGAAAGCCCCCCTCCTTCAACTCCTTCTGCAGAATCTGAGCTTCTAGGGAAACTTCTGAGCATCATTAGGGGAGGAGAGGTGCATGTATCTCACCTTCTGGCATGGCTCATCATGAGTTATATGAGTTCAGCCCATCAAGAATTATCTTTCTCCTTCCAGTAAAGAGATGCCAGTAAAATGCTTCATTGGGAATAGATTCTGGATCAGTGGTAGGAGGTAAAACAATAAGAAAATCATTGAGGTTCTATGGGTCTGAAAAGCAGGAACATTTTCTGAAGAGTTGCTCAAGGTGCTGAACCAAGCTAGTTGCCTTGGTCTCTGTGTATGATCCTTCCAGAGCAGTTGGGAGCAATGACTGCAGAGCCACTCAGCAGTCAAAAGATCTTGGTACATTGATTTCCTGCTCTGTACTGTCAGTCCAAGCCTTGCAGGTAGACTAGGCTCAGCCTTGGGGTTCATTTTTTACTCCTCCTATCCCTGTCAAAAGCCTGTGGATGACTCTTGAGAGGCAGGAGAGTTTGGTGCCATTTGGTTTAGGCAGCAGAAATGGAGAAGCAATTCCTGCAGTAACTTCCACAGAAATACCCATTTACATGCAGCTGCTCTGACTGGGTTGTTTTTTAGTGAGAGGGGGCTGAGGTGGAATGCTCTGCAGGTCCTAACACAGAGGAGATGTGAGAGTGAGCTCTCCTTCCTCCCTGGGAAGGAGCAGTGGTCCCACATTTCTCTTTTCTTTGGCTCACCCTCATGTGAGGGTGCAGGCAGCAGAGCTTCCAACCTGTGCCAGGCACTGAGAGGAAGAAGGAAGGGACCTGGGATAGATGAGTCTGTGTGCCTCTCTGTGGACAAATTAAATCAAATAAATATATGAGGGTGTGATCCAAAACTCCCAATTGCCAGCTGTCCTTAAATTATCGTCACTTTTTTATCTTCTAAAATAGAGCTGTGTTTTGGTAGTTGATATGATGAGCTTCATGTCCTGTGCTGAATCTGAAGGACTGGACTGACAGATCATCCACTTTGGAAACACATTTTGCACCTATTGATGTTTGTGTCTCCTTGAACCTCCCAGTACAATCTGCTGCAGAAAGTCTTTGGCCTTAATTTCTGCACAGAACAAATTCTGGTTCAGTGTAGATTTAAGGACAAAACCCTGAAAGTTCAGATAGAATCCAGATATGCCTTCTAAATAAATCCACTTATCACGAGCAGACAAGCCACTACTTCCTTTTGGTTGTAGCAATTAATAACTCACAGCCTTTGTGAGTTTAGGATTAATGTCAGGATTACCTAACACCAGCTTTCCCCTACAGAGCTCAGAGCACAGGAATTTCGATGCTGCATTGTAATTAGTCCGTGTGAGCAGCAGAGGGTAGTGTATTACACAGAAAAACTTCCATCTGGATACCAGAGGTTATTTCAGAGTGTTTTTTTCAGAAAAGCAGATTGCTAGGAAGCATTTAAAGTGAGAGCAGGATGGCCCCTCTGTGCTGCAGTCCTGTGGAAGGGCTGCTCTCTGCCAGCCTTGGCTGCTGCATTGTTTAAATACGATTTAAAAGTGATATTTAAGTGAATAGATGAAATAAAAGTGAAATTTATTTCGGTGCAGGAGGTTTTTCTGTGGTTAAATGCTTCAAACTTCTGCTCTGCATCAAGGTCTGATTCTGGATTTGAAGTTTGATTTCCAGGTGTCCAGGCAGAGGTTTTGCAGGATTGCATCTGAGCTGTGTCCCCTTCACCCTGGGAGAGGCTGGAACGTGCCCTGTGCTCCTCTCACACTTTTTACCTTCAGGGGTGTCACAGCCCCCTCCGAGGTCACCAAGGTCACTCAGCCTGGGTCACCAGGGCTGTGGAGCTCACACAAAATCACAGAATCATCAAAGTTGGAAAAGACCTCTAATATTGAGTCCAACAATTAACCCAGCACCACAGTGTTCACCACTAAACCATGTCCCCAGGTGCCATAGCTAAACATCTGAACACCTCCAGGGATGGTGATTCCAACCTCTGCCGTGGGCAGTCTGTTCCAGAGCCTGACAGCCCTTTCAGTGAAGAAATTTTTCTTATATCCAATCTAAACCTCTTCTGGAGCAACTTGGGGGCCATTTCCTCTCATCCTGTCCCTTGTTACCTGGGAAAACAAACTGACCTGGCTGCAGCCTCCTGTCAGGGAGCTGCAGAGAGCAATGTGGTTCCTCCTCAGCCTCTTTTCCTTCAGGCTAAACACCCCCAGTTTCTTCAGCTGCTTCTCATCACACTTGTGCTCCAGACCCTTCACAAGCTCTGTTCCCTTCTCTGGGCATGAAAAAATCCAGTGTAAAAGCAGTTTTAAAGAGTCCTGCCCTATGGGGGTTCAGAAAACCCCTGCCTGGGTGTAGTCTGGGTTAAATGCTGTGAGGACTATCTGTGTACCACTCTCTTCCTCCTTCCATCTGCACTAACATGACTTGCTCTGCCTCTGAGGAGCAAATCTGTGCCTTCCCAAGCTGCTCCTGCTTTTCCAAGAGTACTTGAAGGATTAAAGTGGTGTGTAAGCCTCGTTGTGTTGCTGTTTCACCTCTACCCCTCTCAAGGCTCAGGATAAATTGCAGCAGTCCCAGTGAAGAACATCTCACCTTGTCATCTCAGTGCCTCTGGAAAGGAGAGCTCCAAACAGGGTCAGTGACTGCAAAATTTCTCTGCCTTTCTTGTAACTTAAGAGAAGGCAATTTGGTGACTGGTGCTGAGGGAAGCTGCTAGAGAACAGCTGTGCTCTTTGAGATAATACATGTATATTTGCACATTAATATTTACAGATATACTTATATGTGAAAGTTTTACTTTTGCGTTTATTTTTTTTTTGCAAGGAAGTCCTTGTATAACAAACACTAAATGAAGTGTAGGCAAGAGCACAGAGGATTTTTTAGGGATGCTGGGAAGGACTGTCATCACCTGCTTTCTCTCTTTCATTGATGCATTACAGTAAATATACCACTGGGAGACATCCCTAGGCAGGATGGTCTTTCTTGCATCTCCTTTGGTATGAGCTAGGTCAATGAACAAGCTGTTCTTGACTCTTCTGGTTTCCTCTGGAAGATCTGAATGCTAATTTAAAAATTTCGGAAAAAAAAGAAGAACTTAGGAATTACCTCTATCCCCCTTACATAGGCTTGAATATGGACAAAATGGCATTTTGCAACACAGTTTAATTAGAAAACCCTTGCCAATTTCTGCTGGCAGTCATGATGGAAAGGAAGGCAAAAGGAAAAGGAAGTCAAAAGAAGTTAAGTGATGTTAAGGTGGATGTGGAAGATGGGATGTACAAACACTGGAGCCCCTTCTGGGCAAGCACCTGTGCCTGGATGGGCTGTGCTCAGTCAGAACCATGGCTGTCCCTGCTGCTTTCTCCCTGACACAGAAATGCAAAATAACATGATCTTTTTGTCTTAATAAAATGGATTTGTCTCTCCCATTTCTTAATGAGGTTCTTGAACACCTGCCAAGATGCTCATAACAAGAAATGTTATGAAGCCCATTTCCTAAATGGTTTGGGGTTTAATTTGGTCCTTATGGCCCTGGATAATTTAAAGACTTTTGATCTGCTTAATCACAGTTATTTGTTTTATGGTCTGAGGCCTTTGGGTCTTGCAACAGTCATTCATCCATTTCTTGTGCTAAAACACAACTTTCTGTCCTTAATCATCATCTTGGTGATAAAGGTGATTTATAACTTTGCTTTTCCCTGTTCAGAGGGGGATATGACAGCTACAATCCCTCAGGTGTACTGCACCCTCCATCAAGCAAACCATTAATTCTAGCACAGCAAAGGTGTCAACCTACCAGGTTTGGAGGTCCTGAAACACGTGTATCTCCCCTTAGATAAATGAAGTCAATTAAATCTCCCATTAAGATCTCCTACTTCCACAGATGGTCTTTCTTTTTCTCATGTGATAATCATATTAAAATTGCATGCAGAGCCATTTGTACATTTTAACATTAACGTTTGCTGCTCCAAATCAGCTGGGGGAAGAGGGAATTGTCACAGTTTTCATCAGCCTCTTCTGCTGTCATTGTAATCCTTCCAAAGGGAGCCACCACAGCCCGAGTTAGCAGCAGCTAAAATTTTGTTTGCATGGGCAGGTGAGAAAAGTAAAACAGCTGATCCAGGACTTTCCTGAGACTCCACTGTAAAATGGAAACATATTTTCTGAGAAATTATTTCTGAAGGAGAAGAACAGGGCCAGGGGATGCCCTGCCCAGCTGGCTCTTCTCAGATTCTGTTGAGCCAATACTTTCAGCAACTGAGAAAAGCAAATTTGAGCTTGGAGTTCTCTGCTGCCCTCAAATCTGGGACTGGCTGGTGCTGAGGGCTCTCAATTTTCAGTTGTTATGATGACAGCATTGACAGTGTTGGAGAACACAGCAGAATGAGGTTGGAATTGGTCTCGTGTGTCAGGTTGTCTGTGATAAAAACCAGCACCTCATACCCTCCTCTCAGAGAGCATGAAGCTCTGTCTTTAAGAGTTTTTTTTTTTCTCTCTTCTTTATTCTCCAGCTGGGACTTGACTTAGTGGAAGTTGCTTCTAATTGCCAGTTTAAATATATTAATGACCAATTTCCCAGCAATTTTTCTTTTTGTCAGTGTTTTCCTTCAGCTTCAGGGTACTTTTCTCTGTCTCTTGTTATGAACCAAGAGGAATTTGGTCCCTTCAGCTCTTTTTGCCAGGCAGGGGAAGCCTCATTTCAGAAGAATCATTTTTCATGCACATCTCATCCTCTCACCAGTTTTCCACCANCAGTCTTCCACCACGTTTCCCATTTCAGCCTCACCCTCTTCTAGATATAGAATAATTTAATTTCTTTCTAAAATGGCTTTGCTATGTCTTTAACTGTGCCTGGAAATACATAGGTGCCCACCTTGAGTTAGGAGAGGTCTTACCAAAGGGCTGACAGGATATTTTGGGGTGGGGTACAGCTCAGCTAACTTCAGCTCTGTCTAGATGTGTCTCCATCTCAGGTTTCCTGAACAAATGAAGTTCATTTTGGAAGGACCTGTCTATTTTGTTGGCCATGAGGAACTTGGGTTTCATCCTTGCACATGCAAGGTCATCCATGGGCTCCTGAACTTGGCAGTTTGGGAAGAGATAGAACAAATTCAGCTCTAACTCTCACCCACAGTTTTCA
>VZTT01050929.1:98-10771 GCA_013400855.1 Buphagus erythrorhynchus
AAAAATGTAAGCAATATTCTTACTATAGCTTTATTATGTCTAAAACTATGTTCTTGGAACCTCCACAGAAACACTAGTATCTAGGACTATGCTTTTCAACTTTTACTAGAACATGTACTACTACTCTGGCATCTGAGACCTTTACTCACTAAAAGCACTTAAAACTTACTCTACTTACTTACTTGCTTACTTGCTTGCTCAGTTATACTGAAACCTAAACTTTCACCTCTGCCTTATGTGTGACTTAACATACTTCAATCCATCCAAAAGCTTTAATTCAATTCTTGCACTCTGATTTCTCCCTGAATAATTCAGAGAGACTCTTGACTTGCTGACTCCAACAGTGAGCTAAAATCCTTCTGCCCTTAAGAGAGAGATGGAGCCCATCCATTTCCAGCTGGCCAGGTGCCATAAAAGTTGCCCCATGATCAAAGAACCCAAAATTCTTCTGATGACATCAACTCTTGAGCCACTTGATAATGATGTGGGCTCTCCTATTCCTTTCATGATTTGTCTCTGCCATCAAAGGGACTGAGGAAATGACTACCTTTTCCTCAGATAAAACAGAGGAGACCACAGAACCAGCGTTGCATCCATTTCAGCCCCAAGCCTGTGGTGTTGCTTTGGTTCCAGATGTCCTCAGGATGGTGACAGCGCTTCAGCCTCCTGACAGCATGGTGTGAAAGAGCTGGTGAGGAGCTGTGGTGCTATACAGACACCAAAGTCCCACCTGCAGGGACCCCCTCATTAGTTTCAGCTTCATACTATGGTACCCACCCTACCTTAAGAACTGGGAACAGGGAGCAAGACTGCACTTGCAAAATATTTTGATCACCACCACTAACAGAGCAGGGATGTCTTTTTCTGTAGAAAGAGCTGTGTTAAAAGAAAGATAGAGGTCTGGACAAACATAAAAAACCCCATAAAATGCTCTTTGCTGTATATAGACATCCTCTCTGGAGGTGATTTTATGCTCTAAGCCCACTCACCTTTTAAGCTTCTAGGCACAATGACAATTAGAAAACCCACCAATACAGCTGTTATTAAGATCATTCACGTGAAACTGCCATTCTGGTGCTAAAATCCACATGCTTTGTTTTATGCAATTTCAGGTGGGTCATGTGCTTACGAGGCTGGGCCCCAGACTGGATTTTAAGTGCAGGTCCTTTAAATCTCTACCTCGTGCCAAGTCTTCCAAGCAAGTACGTTCCAATTCTTTTTGTAGAATTATAACTCTCCCAAAATTATCCAGGGGAGATTCAGATTACCTGTCATTAGGCTGCCTTCTCTTTAAAGATCTCTGCATGGCTGACCACATCTCCATAGAGAATATAAATGCAAACCCACTGTCTGCCAATGCCTTCCAATACCCAAGACCTTGGAATTAAATTTTTGCAATATTCAATTATATTGCATCAAGTAATATGTACAGAAAACCTTTTCACGGGTGAAATATTCTCAGAATCATTTAGTAAGTCAAGCTACCTTTTATTTTAACAGCATGGTTAGTGTTTTTCACATAATGTTTAGGTGTGAAATCATTAGCATGAATAATTCAGCTATGCTTTTTTATCTTTTTTTTTTCTATTCACACTCTCCATTAACAAAGAAACCTGGTGAGCAGAGTGCTGCAAGAACAGTAAATTCGTGAGTTGAAAAAATAAAATATATATGCTGAAGCGGTTCTAAGAGTGATTTATTATTCCTGAAGTACAATATAATTACAGCATTTGTTGATTCTAACTTTTTTATTATATTTTCTTTGACCTATTTGTTAAAAACTGCCTGCATATAATGTGTTTCTTGTACAAAGCAAATCTGTGGAAGAGAAAATAGCACTGCTGACATTATTATGATAGGGCAAAGAAAATAATACAAAATGAATTTATTAAGAGTTTAGGGAATATCAAAATTATCACTGCATCCATTTAACTCACCATTTAAATCAATTTGCTTTATTCTTCCACCAGATTCCTGCCTCATTTCCTGCTCTTGACCTTTCTTCTCATGCCCTGCACTCATTCTGTAGCTAGCTATTTAGTATTTTTTTTACATCTTTCTCATACATTGTGTGACCTCAGTGCCTTATTTGCTGCAGTACTCTGGATTTTTCATCTCTGTGGATGAAAAATTTACTAATGCCCTCAGAGTCATTTGTTGGTAGTTGGTTGGCTTTTTTGTTTGCTGTTTTTCTTTTTTTAGGTCACAATATTTTAAGTTCACTTGCTAAACTATAGGGATATTAAATTTCCCAATTAAGCAGGTTTAAATTACTGGTGTTACAGATTAACCCATAAGCTTTCTCCCCAGAGTCTTCCCAATAACTGACAGAAGAGTTTTTCTTGACATATGTAAAGCTTATGCAAAGTATGATGCTAAAAGGTGGCAAAGACATAAGCTACTGATAATAGGTTCCCATAACTGACAGTGTTAAGAAACTAGCACTGCTGCATTTGGAGGTTCAATTAAATCAATAATGTCCAGTTAGGAAAATCTGGCCTTGGCATTTGTAATGTCCTCTATTTTTTGTCATATTGACTATTCCACCCATCTTTGAAATATATTTCAAAGAAATGACACAATTTGAAAACCAGCTGATTTAATCAAATGGCCCAATCCCTATATTCCTATGAGTCACTCTGCAGGGAAAGTGATCTTTCTTCAATGTATTTTTGTCTTTAGGAAACATTAACATTTAACTATATTTATACAATCATGGAAATTAAACCATTGTCATTATTTAATGTTGATTTTTAGAAAAGCTACAGCTGGGCTTTTCCTTTCATAACTGATTAGCAGCTGATTTTTGGCTCAAAAGTCAGAAACCTCCCCCCCCCCCATTACTTATTTAGCTAATTTAATTGAGTTACACTGAACATTCTTTTGAAAAGACAACTGTGAAGCCAATATTACAGTAATGTTAGTTGGTGGAAATTAATTAATTCTAATTTTGGGGTTAATTAATGGGAGTAACTTTATTAGGGGAAAGGGACATTCAGGTGTAGATTAAAGAAAAAAAAATTTGAAACCCTGATAAAATCAAATGAGATTAAAATCAAATGAGCCATAGGGTGGCTAAACATGTGGGAGCATGGCATCAGCTGTGTTTAAAGCAACTATTTTCTTCTTTTAAAGAGTAAAAAGAAGGAAAATCATCAAGCCAACCTTGGTTATAATTTTGTAGGGATTTGTGTTAACTGTTGTCCTTAAAACGTTCAAGGCTTAGGGTCCATACAGAGCTGTCACTTATGCAGCTGGCAGGAGGGCAGGTTTATTAATTTACTTTGTGTTTCATGGAGCCTTTGCTGGGCACAGCACAAGTGCTCACAGCACATGTGAACAACAAACGAAGGGCTTTAACTGTTGGTTTATGATTGTGCTGGGAAGGAATACGTCTGGTCTATTTTTTACAGCTTTGTGTCAGAGATGTCTTCTTTTCAAGGCTTTTCAAAACAGACCTTAAAAATGTACTTCACTTTATCAGCTCACAGTGTTCATGCAAACAGAAAGGAGACAGGGAAGAACAGGAAGGTCAAACTTGCATAAACACACTCTTGCATATGTTGACTGCCAGGAGAAAGAGCAGCATGCAGCTGAACTGAATGCATTATGCAGAGAAGACAGAAGATGCTATTCTGGCAAAGTCAAATTTGTCTTTTATGCAAGCTCCCATGGCATAAAGCGCAGAAGTACTATTTCCTTCTAGTGATGTAGGAAGCATAAACTAAAATGGATTTTTATGAATCTGGCATGATGTTTATAATGACAAAGGCAAAAGGAGCTTTTGAATGTCCTTGTTTTAAAGTACATCCTATATATTTTTCTTTTTCCATCAACAAAAAGCTAAATTTCCTAGCACCATCCTTCTAATAAAGCTCTATTTCTTTTCAGGAACCCCACTTGCTGCTGCAGAGAGGCATCCACCAGAAGCTGACCTCCTTATCTTGAATTTCATATGTAATGAGTAGCTAAATCTGACACCAAAATATTTTAAGAAGAAAATTCAGTCAAGCCATTTCCTTTGAAAAAGCCATTTGAAACCTTTGGGGAACAGATACGGAAACATAATTTAAAACTCATTTCCCCACACAAGCGATGGGGATTAATTTCAATAAATCCAGTGTTTACTATGCACAGAACATCTCCTCCTCTCTCACCACAAGCCCTGGACACTTTGGACTGCTCTTTCATTTGTTGCTTCCTATAAAAATGCTCCCTCATTCTGCTTGTGAAATTCAGATTTGTTTTTATCTGCAAGAAAATGCCTCTCCAGCTCCTGAGACTAAGGCTGCTGTAGCTGTGGGAGCACTGCAGTCCCTCCTCAAGCCATGCCAGGGACGTGCCACCCCGGCTTTGCCCCTGGGCTCCTCCACTGGTGACACCTGAGGGCTGGGGGAGAAGCTGTGCTGTCTGGCACTACCGCCATTGGAAAGCACTGCTTGCATTTGTAATGCAAAGCAGACATGATTTCAGAACCTGATCCCTTTGACAACAAAGGCTTTAGAAGATTAGAAATACTTAGATTTGCAGTTCATTAAAAAATGTATTTCCCTCTGTAAAAGGAATTGGTTTTCTTAACTCATTTGCCTTGCTTCTCTCTTGAGTGTGTATTTCCATTTGTGCCTTTAGTGTATTCTGGTAGTTCTATGAACTGTGGATGTTTTTTTCCCACCAATTAGTTCCTCTGGGACTATTTTATTGAAGTCTTTTTGGCATTTAAAATATGTAGATGATATCATTAATCCGATTAAAGTGTAGGTAAAGTTGATCATACAAAATGTGAAAAAGCAGTGCAAGATACAATTACTAATATAATTATTTTCATTGTCAATACAATTATATTTTTCAGTTGTTGCTTGCTTAACCTTTTTATTTTTTCTCCATTTCTTTCATTAGCTCTAATTTACCGCTGTGACAAGCAGTTCTCTGCTTCTTCAAGCAGCATGAAGGTAGAAGTGGGCAGAACTATTAGCAGAGGGATAAAAACCTTTTATCTCTCTCTGTCTGGCTGAACCCCACTGAAGTCAACTGAGCCAGCAGGACTGTTCATTTTTCTAGGGGGATGAGCAATTGGGGTCTCAGTTTATTTTCCAGTCCCTAAAGGTTTTACTGAAAAATCATGACAATCTACAGGCTTGTAGGTAATATCAGGAAAAAGAGCCATAAAATATCATTTCACCCCTGGAAGTGTCCCAGGAATTATTTTAAAGGCCCACTCCGTTCTGTTTCACTGGCAGGCTACCACCAGTGGCATTTCATCAGTACAATAGAGCAGCTCTTGCACCTGGGCATGATGGGCAGCAAAATAAGTCAATGCCATAAGAACTGCAATGTGAAAATGGTGAAAACAATGATGAGGAAGTGATTTAAGACAGGAATTTAGAGTGAAGAGGTAGGTTTAATTTTAATGGGAATGAGAGGATGGTTTATGTAGGCTAATTCTTGTGTGATACAGTCCTCAGAGGGAATGAATT
Source organism: Buphagus erythrorhynchus (assembly GCA_013400855.1). Lineage (NCBI taxonomy): Eukaryota > Metazoa > Chordata > Aves > Passeriformes > Sturnidae > Buphagus > Buphagus erythrorhynchus. Next base: position 5,573 of record VZTT01050929.1, read on the forward strand.
TGTTTTTTACTTGAAATTGGGCTGTGTCTGATGGCACTTCCCTTTTTGTCCATTCTAAGGGAATGATCATGGAGAGACTGTGAGCTGGTGAAGTCTGAATTGAAGGAAAATGCTGGTTTTGAAACCCACAAGTGCACTAATTCCCACACCTACACTACAGTTGGGACTAATCAGTGGATGATATTTTTTCCTCTGGGATTTTCATGTTGCTTTCCAGGCAGCACTCACTTGAACTAATACAAGCAGATATTTCCAAATCTAAATCTATATCCCTAAGGGTAGCAGTTCACAGTTGAACTTATTGACGTAAATTAAGGAAGACTTAATTCAAAAGGCTTGTATATGTAAAATGATTCATCCACATCTAAGCCTGGGATTCCTTGACTTCTCAATTAAAGGAGCAGGTTAAGAAACTAGAATTCTGTTCTTACTAAGACCATATCAGCACAAGGTGTTCTGTGGCATCATTTTCATCCTGTGTGTTTGGTTTGATCATCTATCAAAGGAGTCTGTAATGATAAATTAATTTTTGTTTTTTATTAGGTTCTACAAAATCCTTTAAAGTTTCCACATATTTATGTTTGCGTGTGCGTGACTTTGTCTTGCTTTGGTAAAATGTCTTCTAACTGCATGAGGCTGCAGTTTGTGAAATGCCCAGGGAGGTGGCTATGTCAGTTGAAATTAGGGTGAATTGTGCATGAAGCACGTATTTTCTTCATAGACATGATCTCAGAATCAATGAATAAAAAATATTTGTGCAGACTGTCCCAATGGGAAACATGTGAATGAAAAATGAGAGCCACTCTTAATCTGTATGATACCTTAAAAAAGCACATAGGAACCAATTCAGTCTTTCAGACATAATTAAGGGTTGCAGAGCTACCCTAAAAGAAAACCCAGTGTGCAGCTGCCACTCAAAAACTCAGCCCCCAGGCTACCTGAATGAAAGGCTGTGGTACAACACAGCATTAGAGAAGCAATGGAGAAGAAGACAGCACTCAGAAAGGTTTCTTCTCTAAATGAGACCCAAAACCCCATTAAGTATTGAAAATGATGACCATACAGAAGAGCAGATTAATGCACAGTTCTGAAACATGAGTCCTGATCCAGATTCAGTGCTTAGCATGTGTGCTGGAAAAAACCTCAGAGCCTTATTTTTACATAGATTATTAAAGATTGTATTAATTCCTCTAATGCTTAGGAAGCAACTGTGACTGAGTTCTCCCACTTATCCTAAAACAGTTGTCAGGATCTATAGTTGAATTCTGACAAGACTAGAGTAAGAGCATCACTGGGAGGTTTTTTAATCCTTTTTCTGGCACACAGGACAGCTCCTGGCCTCTGCATGCCGCCAGTGTTGCACTCCTTGATTCTGCCCTTCTGAGCAAAAGGAGCATCATCCAAGATACACACATACTTTCAGAGCCTGGGAGCCCCTTCACCTTGTCTCAGGTACTCTACAAAAGGTATGGAATGGCCACAGATATAGCACATCCACAGCAAGTTATGAGATGCTGTTAAACAACACTTTAGTTCTGTAATCTGGGAAGTGAAAGATGTCTAATTAGTAAGAAAAAGAACAGAAGGAAGAATGAAGAGATAACAGTAACTAGGCAAGAGAGGAAAAAGGTGTTTAGTGATGCCCATGATGAATGCAAACATATGAAACAACTCAGGAATAGGCAACCTCTAACTGAGCTTTTTTTTCAGTGCCACTATGTTATTGTAAACAGCTGAAGGGAAAGCTTTTTGAAAGAAAAAAGCATGGATTACAAGAGAAGAGGAAACAATATTCATGAAGCATTTCATGATCATCAGGCTTCCTAATGCAATCCCTCATCCCAAACATTAGAAATGCTTTGAAGTCTGACAGCTGCTCTCTCTCTTCTTCCTCTCCAAAAATGTGGTCTTCTAAAGATAGCATGTTATCCAAAAGAAGCATACTTCAAAATTTTTAAATGTTGCCATAGAGAGTTTCTTTCAAGTTATGTCAATTAATTTGCTTTTGTAATTCTATTAAAAGAAGTCTATAGGTCCAAAGTCAGCTACTAGCAGATTTTGTTGTGGTACACCACATGCAGTCCCTCAAACATGGGAGAGCAAGGAAACCACAAGTTTAATTGAGATGACACTGGATATCAATAATCCTCTAGGAATACCAGGGAATTACAAGAGAGCAATCTCTGACTAATGTTTGTGCCAGTAAAACAACCTCATGTAATACACTGATGTCAGCACAATGGTCAATCCTTATTAGTAAATCTGTAGCAGCTGAATGGTGACCAAACCTAAGCTCAGTACACTATAGTTTGAACACAAAGCTGCTGAAAGAACATATTATTCCTACACAAAGATTTAAGAACTCTCAGCACAAATACCAATAAAGTATCTACAAATTGCTTAGGAATAGTTAAAAAACCCCTCTAGACACAGCAGCACCTTTTCCTAGCAGAGAAATGTATGCCAAATGTTAGATCTACTGTGGAAAAGGTTGTCAACCCAGGCATTAAATTGAAATTTCCTCGGTGCTTTCCTAAACTGTGGTTGGACAAACCAGTAGAATAGCAAAGGTTTTGGTTAGAAGCACTCAATGTCCAGAAGTTCCTAAGATTGGTGCTTCTGTAAGGCATCCAAGTGCTGGGACATGAGACTGGGACATCCACTGATCTGCAGGGTGCTGGCTCATCCATCCCCTGCTCCCTGCATGCATGTTCTGTAGGGTGAAGAACAAGTGCCATATTCAAGTATAGGTGACTACCTCCTTATCTGTCCTTTCACTGTAAGAGGGTAGGAGCAGACTGGAGGGCCACTCTTTACTCTGAGGGGAAAGGTCTGGCTGACTGTGCTGCTAGGCAGGCCAGACCACCCCCAAAACTGGAGAAAGTGTTGCCTCAGAGATGGGCCTGATGGTGTGTTTTTAGAGAGACGGACTATGGATAAATAATGGCATTTGAATCCAGAAGATGCATATAATTAAAGCCACTTAATTTAAAAGATAAAGTGTGCAAAGGAAGTACAGGAGAAGTGGGCTATTAGCTTTTCTTCATAAACAATGCTCTCTTTAAGAAAATCTTTGTTCCCTTAGTCTGTCCTATTAATGTTTAGTTTCCTGCTGTACTTGCATATCTGCAGAACTATAGCAGAAGGCTCAAAATCACATCATTTATTTGCACTGTGTTTACACCATGTTAATCTCAGGCTTCTGTGTTTCTTCTAAGGTACCCATGAGAGATCAGGAAGACTTTTTTATTTATTTATTTTGATATTCTGTTTGGCTTTGAAATAGTATTTCTACTAACCTCTGCAGCACTGTAGTTTGGCCTTAGTTCCAGGTCGGATTTTGGCAAGGTACACACAGTAATCTGCACTTGATGTATTACGTTTTTCACACCAGAGGAAAATCTGAATTCTGTGGAGAACATGTGTTAGAAAGCTGACAGAAAAACCAAAGAGCATGAAATTCAGATGTGTTTGGTTGGTGTTTTTGCTAATCCACTTAGCATAAAGCCAAGCACAGATATGGAGCCAAATGGGAATTTTTCTCTGCATCAGATCATGAGCAGGTATTAAGGTTTGTTTTCTACCCTTTTCTACAGACTGAATCATGATATTACACCAGGCTCACCTGGGAGCTTTATTGAGGAAAGCCACTGCTTTTATAGGGATGTTATTAGCCCCAGCACTCTATTATTACTGCTTCATTTGTGTGAAAATACAGCACGTTTGGGCACAAGGCAGTGTGTCTCCCCCACTGTGTGATGGTGCCTGGACTTGTCTACAAGAGACATTTCTGGCATTTTTAACAAAAAGCTTTGGAGCCAGGACCCTGTGGTCAGGAAGCCCCTTTTGACTCTGTGCTCCTAAGCCATTGCAGTGTGTGTGCCATGGAATCTGCCCAGCAAATGGAATGGCAGCAAAAGCCTCTATGAGCACTGGCAGGGTTTCTGAGCATAAGCCAGACATGGGGCAGACCTGTGCTGTCACACACGGGTGCATGCAGCACAGCTGAACTTGAGAGCCTGTGAGATTTTATGTATGGAAACTTAAGTATCAACAAGGTTAGATAAAAGGGTTTGTGACTGAGTGATGTCTTAATATTGGGAAAAGGCCATAAAAGGGAAGTCCCCTTGCACATGGCCCTCAATCTTGTCCCTACTGTACCTAAAAAATGCCATATGCTTTCATGTTAAGGGACTTTTACTGCTAGGGAAATGGTGACAGAAGATCAAAAATGTAAGTGCCAAGGAAATAGCATGGTGTCGGTGCCTGCAGCTCCGAGCGCAGCTGGTGGAGCCGGAGCCGTCCAGCCAGCAGCATGTTGGGAGCTGTGCAAAAACTGAGTTCTCTACTTTGTTATTTCCTATTTACAGGAACATTCAATGGGTGAATGCTATCAGATTCTATGGTCAGATGGTTATTCATAACAACTTAAGCTGTTTTCAAGCTCTACTTAATCTCTGGGTGAGGCTTGGCAGTGAGACCCTCTTTTGGAGTTTTGGAGTCGGCCTGGCTCCTCTCTTTTACACGGAGCAGTTTTGTTACCCTTCAGCCACTCAGCTTCTTGCACATGTTTTAGCTTTTGACAAACGGGCTGGCTTGGCTATTCCATGATGGAATGCCAGGCAGCTCATTCCGCTCCGGAGAACACAAGCCGTCATCTCCTCACCCAACGCTGCTTCACCACCCAGCGCTGTGAGACCAGAGCTCTGCTGCCGCAGGTGTGAACGGCGGAGGGCCAGGGAGCGGTGTGCGTATTACCGATCGCACTGCACACGCCGGCGGGGTCACTAAAACCTTGGCAGTGTTTTGGTAGCGTTTAGCCAGCTCAGGGGCTTTTCAGCGCTTTCCGCAGCTAAGGAGACAAGGAGACCCTCAGGAGCCGCGCCCCAGGCAGCACGGGGACAGTGGCGGTGCGGGTCACACCGCCGGCGGGTATTTAAACGCCGCCGGGGCCGCGCTCCCTCAGGGCCGGGGCGGCGGCGGCCGCTGGATCTGCTCGGTGAGGCCTGCGCCGGTCCGTGCCGTGCCGTGCCGTACCGTGCCGTGCCGTGCCGTGCCGTGCCGTGCCGTGCCGTGCCGGTCCGGTCCGGTCCGTGCCGTGCCGTGCCGGCCCGTGCCGTACCGTGCCGGTCCGTGCCGTGCCGGTCCGTGCCGTGCCGTGCCGTACCGTGCCGGTCCGTGCCGTGCCGTGCCGTGCCG
>VZTT01050929.1:21112-55143 GCA_013400855.1 Buphagus erythrorhynchus
ACTTTTCACAGCTTGCAATACAGCTGTTAACACAACTAAATACTGGAAAAATGTTTTGGAATCCTTAAATGCTTCAGAAAACTCAAAACCTAGATATTGTAGAAGACCTGAGTTTTATGAAACATTGCAAAGTGGGTTGTAAATAACTGGATTTGACCCTTCTAGGTCTAGTGTTGAACACTTGTGGAACTGCTGTGCAGAACCAGCATGGAATATATTTTTCCTCTGAGGTCTTTTCATGCCTGCATATTACCAGTTTAAAACGAGGGTGTCAAACCCTTGCTATATGCACTCTTAGTTTGCCTGTAAGGCTGTGTGTGTTCATCAGATCTGTGTATTTCAGTTCTTATGAGATAAGTGAATGGCAGAGTTGTTGTTTTGCAAGGTTTGTTTGCTGAGCTTATTATTTAAACTCTCTGTTGGTGAAGGGGGGAGTTGCTGAAATGTCAGCTGCTCAGCATGAAACTCCTGGGAGATAGGATTTACAGTCCTGACCTGAATCCATGCCACCTCTCTGAATACTGGATTGCTGAAGTGCTGCATGAAATAGTGTGAAATAGCACTGTGCTATCAGTATGCCAGCAGCAATAAAGATGTACTGCAGATGTCTCATGAATGCTAAATTCCCATGCAAAGTTCAGGTAGGAACTTTCACATGCATCAGTCATATTTGCTCTTTTCATAGCTGTCTCCTGGTTCCATATGTAAATATTTAAAAATAAAGTTTCAATGGTTAAACTGTATAAAAGAAATTAACACAGGTAAAGCTCTTGGAGAAGTTAATGTGTAGTTCAGTGCAAACTCTCTCATTGATTGGTCCCAAATGACATTGCTTGAGGATTCAATAATTAAAGACCCACTTAGCTGTTTTATTCTAAATTACTTGTGTATTTCTCACTCTCCTGCCCCTGAGTAAACTCCACAGTCATTTAAAATGGCAGGATTGATATTGAATAGTAGTGGCCCTTACTGGTTACATCCCTACAGTTAAATTAGATGTGCTTTGGACCGTTTTCAGACAGTGAGGGCAGCTGGCATGGAAAAAAACATGTCTGCATTGTGGAACAGTTTTACCCTCCAGCATAAGGAACAGGTGGACAAAATTCACGTTGACATGTTTTTTCTGGGAATGATCCTTGCTATCTGCCATCTCCAGGGAATTGTCTAGTGGGGTGTGATTTGCTACATGCAAAAACCATTTGAGACTTAAAATTATAACGATCAAAACAAGTTTCAATGCCTCTTAACACTGGTGCTCTCTTTCCTGGCACTGCTTAATTTGCTAGCATAAATGTACCTTTAGATAGAGTTCATTTTGAATCTAAGGATCTAGTCTAAGGTGTTGAGCAACAGCTGATAGAGAAATGACAAAATAATTCTTCCTATCCTAACTTCTCTGCTTGAGTTTCCCACTGAATATATAAGCTGTGCATGAGGCAGACCTGTGCACAAGCAGATGACATCAACCCTCTGCAAGTACCTGTGCTACCATGGAGGAGTACAGGAAGGTAAAATATTAGTTTGAAGAAGTCAGAAATAGATAATAGAACTGTGAGATGCAGGTTTTGAAATACTTGTGAAAATTGTGTGTATGTAAGATTGGTTAGAGAAAAGCACAACGATGAAACAAAGTAAGGAGCACAGCTGTGGAGTGTTGGAGAAGGAGCCTTTAATGAAAAAAATGAAAAGTGAGGCTCTGGCAGATTGAGAGGGAGAATCAGCAATGGAAAAACAAAATAGGTATTATAGTGGTGTTAAAGGAAGGCCAAAGTAAATGGAAATGGAGACCAAAGTTTTAAACAAACTGAAAATCTTGAGTAGTCCGAGGACTGGTTTAATAAAATTTAGGCATTTAAAAGAGTGAATCCCTCCAATTTATAAATAATTTATTTGGAATACTTTGAAGAAGAATCCCACCTGAGTCTCTACTCTGTAGCAAGTACTTTTTAATTAAATTCTAATCTGCTGGATTCATATTCTCACAGATGTAAAATTCCTTGCCTCATTGCATAGACAGCAAGATAGAAATGTTCCTTTCTAATAGATATATAAAACAGTAAGGATATTTTAAAATTCCTGTCAAATCACTCCATGTAAATTACCTAATCAGATACCATAGCTACATAATGTAATGTTAAAACCAGCAGAATTACACCATCACAGGAATCAGCTATCCCTGTTCCAGATTACAGGTTTTATAATTGCAATGTTTCTTCATCAACCCACTCCACTTCATGCTGTCACATATCTTTGGAATTGCTATGAACAATTATCTCTATATAGGTTTTCCTCTTCTTAAAAATTTATGTTTTTCAAATACATTTTTTTTTTTAAATCCTGTTTTTGATGAATGCTGATGCTGGCATTTTGGGTATATGCTAGTTAGTGTAATGAAAAAACAGAGTCTCTGTTTATTCAGGAGTAGTGGAACTGTAAATTTGATCAAATAGCTGAGAGATTAAACATGCTTAGTGCCAGCTCAGAAATATAGAATAATTTTTACACCATTACAGCCTCTTTGTAAAATAAAGTATGTTTTAGTTCATAAACGTCACATCATTTTTTCTCAAATGCAAGGCTTTGTGCTATTTGCAAGACAGAAATCAACTAAACCTCTCCTTGCTCTGTGGTAGTCTCAACTTAATTTCATTAAATTTCTTCTTTCTGGTTGTGAAAAGGCAAAGCACGTATGTCAGGAAAGGCTGTTACAGAACCAGTGGCCCACTGGTGCAGCAGTGTCCCTAAAACCAAAGGTTACCAAGCCCTCCTTGCACCGAGATAACTCCAGCTTGCTTTGATAACTGATGCTTGTTCTTTACAATATTCCCTGAGCTCAATGTTTTTGCCCATCTCCTCTGAGCTGCCTTCCATCACGAGGGTGCAATTGCATTCCCTGGCTCAGACCAACTTGGAATTATTACTGGTGTAGCTCAGTGAGCTTAGTGCATCATTCATAGCATTGACCACACCTCTTACAGAACTGAATCCTGCAGTCTTAGTAATTTCAGAGTTAATTTGGTAGCCTTCAGAGCCTCTTCTATGGAAAATATGATAGAGGAAAAGGATGTTTGGCTTAGACAGGAGATGAATCTGTGTACACAGTGCAGTGTGCAGGTTTCCATATCCAAAGGTAAACTGGGAAAGAAGATTTGCCTGTGACTTCAACTGAGTAAGGCTGGCCAGGAAAATTCTCACCAATACTTTCTTCATAGGAATATAGGAAAGGATAAGTTCAGTCGTAGTCCATTCTTTCAAAGTGACCAATCTCTGTGCAGTAGAATTTGTTGGCTTGCTGAAATCAGAATGGCTTGCACAGGCATTTTCATTTCAGCAGAGCTGAGGTAGGGCTCTGACAGATCCCTGCTGGGTTTGTAGCAGGGATCCTCTCCTGCCTCAGCCTTTGGCAAGCTGCCTGGCAGGTTGACAAGCAACAGAACATGACAAACTAGGAGGCTCTGGCACTTGTTCTCATCGCTCCTTGAAAGGTGAAACTTGCAGCCTTTTTAAGATTCCTGATTCCAAGGCAACTTGGTAGGTGGACTGCTCCAGACTGAGGACTTGCTTTTCTTTTTAAACTGTGGCATAAGAATATAACTGGCATCTGATCACAGATGACAAGTTTTTAAAATAACTCTGCCGAATGACAGGCAAGAAAAAATTAAGTAAAATGTTTTGCTAACATGTGAAGGGAAAACCTTTCTTGATTTGACAAGAAAGTAAATATATGCTATTTTTATTAAATTGAAATATTTATTTGACATTGTTGCTCCTCGATAGCAAAGTCTAAACTAAAAATTGCAATGAATTACCACAATAAGACTGTGTAAATGGGCTGCTGTATGTTTTTGTCAGTAACTAAATATCAGATATTCTAAATCTTGTTACCACATATGAATTGGGAAATTTATATGTGGAGCAGATCGAATGAAATGGAGAAGCTTTGTTCTCTGGTGCTTGCCCTGTCTGATAGCTCTTACTGCCAGGCTGAATATGTTGAAGAGAGGTGAAAAATAACAAATGAAGGCCTGAGAGCTACTCAGTAATGAAGCGTTAGTCCAACTTCTGAAATAAAACTGAGGCATCCTCAAATAACTTGTCAGGTTATAGATCAATCTAGAAGTGGCAAAATATTATTGGGCCCTGCTAATAGGGATTGTCCTGCCTAGGCTGACCTTTCTGGTACCAGAGTGAGTTCAGAATCAGTGTTGGTACTTTTGAGAAAGAATGCATCTCAGACTTGAAAAGACAACCCTCTACCAACACCACTGTGCCCCTCCATCCTACACAACAGCATTGTTCTGTGGTCTCCTCTGTCTTTGCCATTGGTGCTTCCAGTGTCTGAGGTCCTGTCTCCCAATACTGACAGAGCATGCAGCTTGTGGGGGTTTTTTTTCAGAGCTAGAAACTGCCTGCAACTCTTCTTTCCTCTCCTGAGGTTGTCCTTGGCTTTCTCTATTTTGTTTCACTCCTGTGTGCTGATTCAATTGAAATGTAAATGTATTCTGTGCATTTTTTTTTTTCTAAAAGAGATTTGATTCAGGCAGATCTCTCAATTTTATATGTGCCCAAAATATTTGCTTTAAGAGAATGAAATAAATTTGCAGTGCCATCTTTTAAGCAGGTCTTCAAACTCTGTTAGCTCTCATCACATTTTGATCAGCTACCTGCTCTTTTGCTAAGCACGTGATTTCTGCTCATTTTTAATATCAAGCAGGAAGTGGCTATGAACATGTTCTCAGAATCACAGGAAAAATGTTTTCTTTCAATATCATTCTGCAATCTCTATCCTCTCTGGGATGTACATCATCCAAAGCCTTCTTGATCACTGTTCTAACTTCTCTTTCCTTTCCCCTACTTTATATTGCCATGTCTGGCTTCTTATCTTGCCCTGGAGCTCTACTGCAATTTCCTATAATATTCCAACCATGTAGCTTTCAATTCAGTACAAATTGGCAGTGCTCCTGCAGTCAGCATGCATATCTTTCCTTTCTTCTGCCATGTGCTGCCCCTCCTTCTGCAGGGTATCTGCACCCTTTTCTATAGGAATCCATCCTTTCCATAGACTTTATTCTGGAAGTTAAGCAGTTCTGTCAGTTTACTGATTAGACCACATCTCACAGGCTGCAATTTACTTCATGTTTCTTCTTAGATTCACATACTTGAATTCCTCCTTTCTTGTTTATTATCTCTTTGCATTCTCAGAGAAAGAGCAGAAGGATCCGGATGCAATGTGTCACTGTCTTTTAAATGTTCATTCTTAAACCCATCTTTTTCACTTACTAGCCATGGCCTCATTATTTCTTTCTGGTTCAATAACAGTTATCCATCAGTGGCTTTTTCCCTGAGTAATGTATGTTTCTTTTCTATCCTTTTAAACCGCTTTTATTTTATTTCAGATACAATGCTTATGGTATCAACAGTGAAGAGCTAATACATGTCCTCTTCCACTATGGGAATAAGTCAGGATTTCAATATAGAAAGTTTAAAATAAAAACAAGCAAATAAATAAAATACTAAAAAGGTGTTTAAGTTACATTTCCCTTAACCTGCATTTAAAATTATGGGCTCCTTATTCTTTTAGCCATCTTTTCACCTAACAAAATGGCAGTTTTATAAAAGTCTATTTAATTGCCAATTTGTGCTTCCCAGAATATTAGTAGCACTTACACAGTGTTGATACAGAAAACAATTTAATTTCTGTGTAACTTAAAAAAAAAATTACTAGGCTTGTGCTATTGGATCATTAAAATGTATTGGAAATGAGGCAAGGGTCAAAAGTGACCTTAGGTTTAGGTTGATCAAAAGCAGAAGCAAAGAAGTAAAATTAGCATATGCAGTCTGGAACAACAGCTAATGTGTGGTTTATGCTAATTTCAGAGATCCCATGGGAATATTCCACCTTATGGTAACCACAGAAAAAATCTGGAAGGTGTGTATCTCCAGGAACATGGTGGGAGATTTTAGGCAGGCATGCAGGGCCCTGATTAAAGTAAAAAAAAGTAAAAGCCTACTGCAGTTTAACTCAATGTAAATTTAACTCCATGTAATTATAAGTTTACTTACCTTACCTGTCCATACCATACCTTACCTGGGGTGCTGCCTTTCCAGCTTTGACCAACCAGGGGTTTCAGCCTTTTCCACCAGAGCCAAGAGATCAGCCTGAAGATTCTAATTTAATCTTGTTGTCTGTTGTTGTTCAATTCCTTACTGCCCAGTGGTATTCATAATTATGTCCATCCCTGGGGGAACTACTTTCCATGGTTTGTTATAATTCTCTTGGAGGCCATGGAATCAACAGAATCACTTCCTGGTTTAACTATTCATTTCATTGGTTGTTTCTGGGCATCTTCCATCTTCATTTGCCATCTTCCCTTTCATTTAGTTTCCTTTTTTCAGCATTGCCCCTCTTGCACAAAGGTTACCCCTGAGCATATCCAATAGTCATCTATTCTGGTTCCTAACATATATATGGAGGCTTTCATGAGGGCTGACATCACTGTTTGGTGGTAGAGCTAGCTCAACAAACACTTTCTGTGTTTTATTTATGTTACTCCACTGTATTGAGAATGTGTGCTTTTTTTCCTATGCCATTTTTTGGAGCTCCTGCTCCCCACCCTGTCCAGGGATGGGGAGAAATCTTGCAACAAAAATAATTGCAAATGTACCCTTCCTGTGTAGCAAAGATCAGTGAGCCTGTGAAGTTCTGTTTGACACACAGCAGTAGGACATGTGCTGTCACATCTATGAAAGTCAATCTGAGATAGTTATTTTTTTAGCCAATAGAAGTCTATGTGTGTTTCATTAACTGTGTTTTAAATTATAATCTGAGTGCTATTGTGATTCATGGCAATTGCAACAGGAATCTCTGTTGCTTTCTGCTGAAATGTTAGATAGAAGCATAATTGCATAATCCATATAATTTGCATGTTGGCCTCTCATATGCATTCAGATCTGATTAAAATAATCTCTCCTGTCATCCTGTTTGTATATTTATAAAGGTCAAATGTGTGATTAGGTTTGACAATTGAGCTGCAGGATATAGTGGACTTTTTACAGCATCTGTAATGTGATATGCACAGAAGCCTTTGTGCTTGTAAAATGACACCTATTGGTCTTGAGGGTCAGAGGCATATTTTTTCTTACATACTTTGTGCAAGTGGTGGTGCCAAATCCAGTTGAGCCAAAGGGTGAAATGTGAACCTGACTGGAAGGCTGTGGTGTTGCCTTGGCGATGCTCAATATTGAAAAGCTGTTAGTCTTGAGTCAATTATCTTTTTTGATCTTTATACTGGTGTTGCACTCAGAACACTTAGTGCAATAGCTGTTTATGGAGAAGTAAATATAATTCCTGTTATCTTTCCCCTCTTTGAAGCAGTGGAACATCATTTCCAGTATGTCTGGTGCAGTATCCTTGAGTGCTGGAGCTGTTTTCTCTGGGCCTGTGGCAGCTGCCAGGGTAACACTTGGACATGTAAACCTGCCAGTAGTTACCAAACACTGTGTGTGTGTGTGTTGGTAGTAATTTTGAGAAACACCTTTTATGTTCTGGAGAAGCCAGAAGGACAGAGTTTGTCTTTGAGGATTTTAGTGACATAAACATGTTCTCTGTATTTCATGGGGATGTAGCTATCTGGATATAGAGGAACTGTATTGACAATGGCCTTTGATAGAATGTGAGGTACTCAAAATTTTATTCTAAGCTACATCCCTGCTTTAACATGGAAACTGGAGGCACTGGAAACATGCAGTCCTGAAAGATACCAAATGTGAAGCAACAGAGGTTTAGATTCAGGGCCTGAGGAGGTCTGAATTTAATTTCCAGATCTATAATAGATTCTCTATGTTATTTTGAAAAAAATACCTTTGTCATTCAAAGCCAGAGTGCTCTCTTCCTGTGAAGAGGCAAAAATTTTGCAGTGCTGCTTGCAATTTTGTACAGTCTCCTCTGGCATCTCCTCATGTTTTACTGTAAATCAGAAGCCCCTGTGGCACTGCTGCTCTATATCTCTCTGTACCCTCTGACAGGTCTGGTCAGAAGCTTCCCAAATTAGTTGATTGTTACTTTAGAAAGGATAGGAAACACTTAAGTTGACTGACTTTTTTCTACCAAAGGTGAACTTCTCAGGGACTCCTCAGTAATGCAAATCCAAGGGGGGTTTTAGATTTGTTCTCAGTGACTCTTGCATAACCAGAAGCTATGGGCAGCTACCAGCACATGGATAATCTGTATGAAATGAGTTGGTGTTTACATGCTGTTTCCTCATCTTCGAGTTACCTTATCCTTTTAATCAATAATGTTGTGGTTATTCAGAGTCCCTGAAGCAGCCGAGAATATACAATAATATTGAAAGAGTAAGGGTGAAATGATAAAGGCTGAACAATGGATTACGTGGGCATTTCTAGTCAGGCTTTAGTTGGTTTGTACCTTCAAACACCATCTATCCTGGTTATTCTATGAATGAATATACACATTTATTTTTTTATTTTTAAAATATTTTTTAACAAAAACTCCTTCAGAATTCTGTTCCAGGTTCAAAGTGAAACAATAGTTATCCTGAATGAGTATAATACAATGGACAGATGAAACCCCTTCCATTTCTTAATATTCTTTCCCCTTGTAGTCAGAATCCTGTGGCTCTCTGGGGAAAAGAGTTCAGACAGTGTGAAATAAATTCCATCTGGCAGTCACATCTCCCATCTCCACATCCAGAACTCATTAGAAATAAACAGAATTCTTCAAAATGAAATTAACTTTCCTACTTAGACAGTGATTTGGATCCATTTGGTCCTCTTTATGCAAGACCCTTTACATCCTTCAGATGTAACTTCTCAGTTCCTTAAAAATGCATGAAATGGGAAAATTTGGTGCATTTCTGTTTTCCACCTCTGTTAGCAGATTCTTTTGCTTGGCTGCACCCATGTCAAACCACAATCTGCTCCTTCACAAGCCTCAATCCCACCTGAAGATATTTGCTATCTGAACCTAGTTTTGCCTTACATTAGTTTAAAGCCATTTTTGTGATCCCAGTATATGAAACAGCTGAGTAAAGACCTGTGTAATATATACACAATAAACTGCTCTTTAATGAAGCCTAAACCATACCCTTCCATGGCACCTACTGCTATTACAGGTGTTAACTACCTACACCTCTGATAATTACAGGTGTTAACTACCTACAGACATACTGAGAGAGATTCTTGGATCAGTTATCTTGTGTAGGAGTGCTGTGATAAAGAAAAGCAGTCAAAACTTTCAAAAACTTTTCAAAAGTTTCCTTTTGTACTGGAGATTCTAGCTTGTGTACAGCTGGATCTGCTTTGGCAGGGCAATTGCAGTTGTTCAGTGCATTGGTACGATGTAGGTGGAGGTAATCTGTTTAATCTCACTGAATTAGAAGTCATGGGATGGAATGGCAGAGGGCAGGCAAACCAGGATTCTGATGGGACATGTGCTCTGTGCAGAGTTAATGAGTACTTCCAGCAGGATCTTATGGTCAATGCAGTGGCTCTATCTCTTGGAGAAGAGAGAGCCTGTTTTTACTTGCTAGTCTGGTCAATCATATATACAATCCCTCTAATTTTGAAGAATATTTTAGGATAAGTATGCAAAGAATTCAACCTCTTCCCTTCTAAGTGAAAATTCTTAGAAACTCGCAGTCCACCAGTTACATAAACCATCTCACTCCTTAAAGGAATATTCAGTTATGACAACTGCTCCCATGCTCTTCCATTGCTAAGAACAGGGGATGTCTAGGTCCTTGACAAGCTGTCAATCATTGCTCATCAGTTTTGTGGGATTACAGTGAGCCATGTAAACACATTAAATCATTAGCTTTTGATTTCTGAAAGTGCATAGGTTGGTTCTATTGCTTGTGGGTTTTGTGGTCCTTTGATTTGAAGCTCTTTCTGTTTTGCTTCAGTTCATTTTGGTTTTATTTTCATTTTGGATTTTTTTTTTTTTAATTGGATTATAGAAGGAGTACTAGAGATATCCTAAAGAACTGATCTTTCCCTCTGCTGCTGTGTTACATGGAATCAGCTGATCCGTGCTGCTTATGAAGAGCAGTGGCAAGCCTTTCCTATCTCTAATCTCATCACTCTTCAGGGTGTTACTTCACCCTGCCTAACTTTTCCATTATCCTTTTATTGTCTCTGCTTCAGTACATTTTCCTCTTAGTACTTAGCTTTCTTTAGCAAATAAATTGTTTTCTTCTGTTTTTTAAAAAACTTATCTAACGTTCTAGTTTTTTAACTCTTATATAAGTCAGTGTTGTAAACAATTTGTTGTCAAAAGCTTTTATTTTCCTGAAACCCTGAGGCTGAAAGCAAAGTGTTGATATATGTAAAATTCAACTATGCTATGTATACAACTAACAGTGTGTCCATAGAATAGGTTATTTTGGTTTTGAAAAATAATGTCCATTAAAAGTTGATTAGTTCATGAGGAGATCTCAGAAAAAGGTATTTATATGTATGTGTGTATATACATGTAGCAGGTATTCTTATATAAAAGGAAAAGTATTAAACAGAGTAATTTCTGGACTCTGCATTTTTCTCAGGGTTGCCATTATATATAATGAGAAAAAGGTAGATGAGAACAAATTCTAGAGATAAATCATAGTGCATTCATTTATGATGCAGCAGTTTAGACCTGGAAATGTTTCTGCAATCACTTTTTGAAGCAGTTTTCCTTCAGCTAGGAAAATAAAAAGTCACTGTTTTGAAAACATCTTAAACTTTGATGCAATACCTAGCCTGATTCTGTTCTCATTAGCACAGCTTTTTAGCCCCCAGTTTAATTGGTGTCAGTTACTATTGCACAATGTCAATCTGGTGGCAGTTTATCCTGAGCAGTATAAATTACAGTGAGTATGGATTTTCAGACTTAATTTTTATTTTTTTACCAAATCCTTAAAATACATGGAGGAGATTGCGTTTAAAAAAAAAAAAAAAAAAAAAAAAAGACAACTTTGTATATCCCAAATGTTGAACTGCTGCTAATTGAAAGGACAGAACTGGCTCAGAGATGTTCATGGGAACAAAAGGTGACCATTCAAATGGCAAGGTTATGGCAAGCCTCTTTTACCATTTTCTTACGGATACTCTCCTCAAACGGGAAATACCCGATGTTTAGCAGTTGATCAAAGCGGGTGTGCAGCTTCTGAACAAGGTCCTACAGTTCCAGGAGCTGCTCCTAGAAAAGCAGTATCTATTTGCCAAGGGAAAGGTAACCCTGTGCCATGAGCCGGGATGTGCCTTCCCCTGCAGAGCCGGGCGAGGCAGCAGGGACAGCACAGCTGGCAGGGACAGCACAGCTGGCAGAGACACCGCCCTCTTCTGGGAACGGAAACGCAAACTTGCTGAGAATGTTTTTCAAAAATGCAAATGAGCTGTTTTCAACTCTTTTATATTTATGACTGTATTACTGTGAGGCTGTTAAGAGCTTTAATTTTGTAGTTACCCCACCTGCTGTTTCATTATTAAAACCTTGGATCTGATTAATCAAAAATGTATTCTGCAGTCAGATCACACCAGTTCCATAAGATTTGTAAGCATGACTATACTGTGGAAGCTATTTGTGACTGAAGTAACTCCTAACGTTTCTGATATGTTTTTAAGTGTCTTATGAGGAAGCAGTATGGCAAATGTGTGTTACACCTAGAGCCAAAACAAAACCATGGTTTGTTGCTGCTCTGAGGGATTTTCTTTCCTTTCATATAAAACCCCCCCCACCCATATACACTGCATGCCAAGGAGGAGAGTTCATGTGACAAGTTGTTTTCATGAGCACTTGAAGATGGAGATATCAAAAGGCTATGGCTGACAAAATGGCAAAAATCATGGAAAACCTTGGAAAATTCCATCCCCTACATAATGTAATTTTAGTGCAATTCTGCGTCTCTAAGGGAAACTGTCATTGAGCCATTTGTTTTAAAACACAAATATCATATGAGGAGGGTATTAATGAACCTTCACACTTCACTTAGATCACTAAACCTCTTTACATCAGTCTTCAGCTTTCACTGGCTCCCAGCTTTGCTGAATACTTTTCTTACAACAGAAGATGTGATGAGAACTTGCAGTTCACGTTTTCATGGAAATTTTCCTTTGATATCTGAGTAGCCTTCACTGTCATGTAGCCTGGGGATAATTTAATTCTTCAGTTGCTGTGGAATTTATGCTTCCCTGCTTATGTTTGTACAGAAGCTAACACCAGCATGTTGCTGTGTATCTAGACTTTCTTTTTTCTTCACTGCAGTTGTTAGTAGCTTGTATGGGAGCTACCATTAGGGTTTTTTCATACTGGTGCTGCCATATTTGCAAGTTTAATGAGGTAAAAAAGGAAAGCAGCTCTGAAAAGCAAGTTTGAGGACAGTAGTGTTCAGAGTTGAGAGGGACAGAAGGTAACAGCAGAGAGGCTTACACTGAGGATATAATTCATTTGTTACTTTTGCAGCACAAAAGATATTAGTAGAAATAGTGTAGATGGATAAATTCTTCATACTAATGGTTTGAGTACAGCTGAACACTGTAAATCACAGCTTTCCCTACTCTATTAGACTTCGAAGAGAATGAAAACAGCTTGTCTGATGTCTGGAGCAGCTCAGAGAAACAGTTAATATTAATTCATGAGGAATGTGCTACAAGGAGTCTGTTAAGATTAAATTTAAAAAGGAAAATTTCCAATCATATGAATTACATTTTAAAGAAATAAAATGAACTTGGTTTTGGGAGGCCAGTCCTTTGCTGACCTTTCTGGTTGCAGAGCAATTAGTTCCATGTACAGTGCTTTGGCAGTATAAAAGGCACTGGGGAATGGCAAAATGTTCTGGGGAACTTAGTGAAAGTGAATGGAGTTTTTAAAAGAAGAAAAAAACCTGCTAAAACCAGAAGTGCATCTCACAAGCTCTTTTTCTAGTCTCACTCATGTATGTGCTGTTTAGCTCAAGGAGGGAGTGTCATTTTCTGGACACGTTTGATGTACCTGGTTAAAGAATAACACCAAGCTGCTGGAACAAGTCACCTTGCTCCAGACAGCTACCCACATGTTCTGACTGTAGTGCCATCAGAGGAGGAGGTAATATGATAACATTTCTTGCTTTTGCTTACATTTCATATCCCAGTGCTATCTTTGGCAGAAAATGTGCCTGGCTGCAACTTCACTTTGGGTATCAGAAGCCCAGTGCTGAATATCAGCAACATCATTTAGTGTTTTCAGGGAGAACCAAAATGGACATTAGGCTTCTTGAATTTTCTTTGTGAATTATGTGCAATCTTGGGTTGCCTGCCTTTCTCTTCTTTACCCTCACATGATAGCCATTTACTCTAGAGAATTTGTACCAAAAGAAAATTGAATATAGACTGTTTCAGCCTTTGAAACTTAATTCTCAGTCTTTTTTCTTATGTACTGTGAATGTGGTGATATAAAAAGAGATTGAATCTGAAACTTAAGAAGTAGTAGTAGTAATAAGCTACTGAATGGGGCACCTTGGAAGGATTTTATCTTTTAAATAGCATTTTTTTAAAAAAGAGATTTTAAGTAATGTAAAGGTATACCAGCTTGTTTTCAGGGGAGCATGTTGTGATCCGTGTATTGTGCTCAGCCTGTGCAGAAAAAGGGTGTGTTGCATTTCAGCACAGAAACATAAGAAACCTAAGAACGTATGGTTTGACCTGCCACTTGTCATTTATGTCATCTGCAAAGATCAACTGTGAAACCAAAAATGAGAGATGTTTGTAAGATGTCTGTTCTGTTGCTTCATGTGATGTTTAAGGTTCTGAGCTTTGCTTGAATAACTGTGTGCATCAGAACAGGCAAAAGTTTGCTTTCCTTTAAAGTCTTTTCAAGAACATCACATGAAAACTTTGCTATTCATGATGCTCAGGGATTTTTTTTTAATTGCAAGGACAGTGGACACCAGTAAGAACGAGGGATATAGAGCTATCTTCCTTTTAAAGATCTAAAAATAAGCAAGGTTATTTAAACATTTAGTTGACTTGAGCTATAGAAAATTCTTTTTACTGTTATTTTTCTAAAAGGAGCTTAATATAAAAATGTTAGAAAATTGATCTAGAGGATGTCATGCTCATTTTGTATTTATGCACACAGTAAGCATTAGAGTTTTCAGTAGAGTCCCAACTAGACTGTGGATGGCTTTGGGGCAGTGCCATTTCATTACCCTGGTTAAACATAACCTCTTGTATTTGAACTCCAAAGAACCACGACTTAAAAAAAAGAGAAGAAAAAGTTTTTACAGGAAATACATTTCAAAGGGGTCTGATTGCTAAGGCTCTTGTGGAGAGGGGATAGGTCTTTCCATTTCTTTTTCTGGCCTTGGCTTACTTGCTGATGCTTTACGTCATTAATTTAGAATACTCTGGTTTTGGAAATTCCATCAATTCTTTTAGCAACTTGGGTATTTAAGTCTGATGCTTAAAGTTAGTAAATTTGTCCTTTTTTAGCAATATGGGCACACGTCTTTAAAAATCTCAGTATTAATAGACAGCATCACAGACATGTAGTAGGATGATCAAAACCACAGCAGTACTGGGCAGAGGAAAAACTGGCATGATAATGAGTAGAAAATAATTTGCCAAGAATTAAGGAGAAAATAGCCTGGACTGCAGAAACACAAGGTGGGAAATGTTGCTTTCTTTTTTGTTTATCTATCTCTTCAGCATGAAATCTGTAATCTAACAATTTCAGTTAAATATAAAAATATCAATATTTATTAAAAAGCAGTGAATTAGACTTGTGGAGCAGTTAACATTGAAAGGCAGTCTCTGAAGATGATGTATACCACATTTACTGCTTAATAAAAGGGTTAAATTAATATCAACATTGAATTTGAAATGAAGAAATGCCAACTCTTTATTTTCTATCTCATGCATTTACTTCTGGCTGAAAATCTAGAAACAAAAAATGCAAACTCTTAACACAGTTTTCTCTGTCTTACCAAGTACTGTCTGCTTCTCATCTGTGTTCAAGGGCTATGCTACCTTTAGTTGAAAGAAGCTTTGCAAAGTCAAAGGGAGCTCAGATGTGCACATCCTTACAGCATCAAAGCAAGTGGTGTGGTGGTTGGTAATTTTTCTTGTAAGTTGTTACGGAAAAACCACCATAAAATTGGTTTTGCCTCATATCCTTACCACTGCACTGGAGTGGTAAGGAAGTAGGTGATTATTCAGCTATATTTTACCTATGTTCAGTTTCCATAACAGTCTCCTGCCACTTCGATTATTGTGTGTAACAGTGCAAGAAATTTGTCAGATCTCTCCTGTAATAATGCAAAACAGTATGAGGGGACAGGACCATGGACTTACTCCAAGTCAGTATAGTTATTTCTAATTGTCCTTTATAGCAAAGGGAAAGATGCTGTTGTACTGGCAGCCTCACTCCTAGCAGCTGTACCATGCACTGGCTTCCTACAGATAAAATTCTGCTTCCCTCAAAGCAATTTTCATCCAAAACCAAGTTGTACACATATTTAAGATAAAATTTTACAACTGACTTGTTGTTTAGAATGTAGCTTAATGTTTTATCTGAGTTAGTTCAGAAATACTAATTGTACTTTCCAGCTGGAAATTAGACTGTTGCTGGCCTCAGTTCTATTATCTGGTGTAGATCACTTGAATAAAATACATGTATTGAATTTTTTAAAGTATATATTGGCTAGAAGTTGAGTATGGAGGGCATTATGCAAATGTATTAAAATTCTTTGTATGCAAAACTCTGAGAAATAGGAATAGCAAGTCCTCTTATGTGTGAACATTGCAGCATCAATTTCATTAAAATATACCTGTTTCATCAGCTCCATGCTGGCAAAATATTAGCATTTAAAATTCATTGATAACGTGTGGGCTAGGATTAGATACCATTTTGTAGGGAGTTTGACTGGATTCAGATTCTGCAGTGCTTGGTGGGTTACACAGTGGATTCTGCTTTGGGTCTTGTGCTTGCACCTGCTCATCAGTTCATCTTAATGTGAAAGATGTTACAGCCTTGGAGTGCTGCTTCATCTGGTGTTTCAGACCCACCTCTTGTAGCTTGGGGAAGCTAGCAGAGCTGGGAGCATCTTTGTTGTGAGCTTCTAGGAAACCACTTCAGGCTTTATCTTAGCACTAGGATGTCCTGAACTTTCTAGTCCCTGAAAGTAGTGACACTTTTCTGTGTTTTCTTCAGGGAGCCTGCATAATTTTAAAGGAACCTTGAAGTTTACAATTTTCCTATTGATACCAGTGAATAATCAAGTCCCAGCCAGACAGGCACTGCCTGGATTTTTCTGTATGGGAAGTCATATTTCTGAAAGCAAAATAAAGTATGCAAAATGTCCTGCCTTAACTGGTGCCCGGGGCATTTGTTGGTCAGGCTTAAAGATTGCCAGAAAGCTTTAGTGGGTTTAAAATTCATCAGAACTTCAAAGAATTCTTGGTCCTTATCAGGTCAGGAAGGAGAGGAGTGAGTGGGACCTAGTATGTGCAGCATGTTCAGGTCATTCTGTGATAACATTTTTTTAATCCCCCTACTTCATAAAAAGTCCAGGGTTTGTAACTGAACATCTAATGGAATACAGAATACAGGATACAATAGACTTTGCTAGGTATAATGGATCACTGCAGGAGTTCTTGCTGCTGCTTTCAGTCCCAGGCTATGAATGTGCCAGATACAGCTTGAGATTTAATTTGATTCATTACTCAGCCCTCTGACTGCAGCCCCACAAAAAAGGCTAAAGTGGTATTTCTTGACTGAAAGGCCACCTAGAAGTTCTAGGAGGCAAGCAGGTAGACCAGCTACAGTTATAGACTCATAGAATGGTTTGGGTTAGAAGGGACCTTAAAGATCATCTAGTGCTACCCCTCCCTTCCCCTTGACCAGGTTCCTGAAAGCCCTGTCCAGCCTGGCCTCGGAACACTCCCAGGGATGAGGCATCCACAAGATCTCAAGGCAGCCTGCTCCAGTGCTTTACCATCCACACAGTAAAGGATTTCTTCCTTTAATGCAGCAGGAAAGGCTTCAGTCTTCTGTTCTTTTTAACAGTTTGCTCTCCCTTTCAGTGTTGCAAGTCTGACCCAAATATCTCTGTTGGAAGTTCCTGTGTGACATTGCATACATTTGTTAGAGTCCTCAGAACAGGAAGGAAGGCAAAAATTTTTTTAGATCAGTTGGACAATAACATGAAGTCAGGAAAAACATGTTTGCTCAGCACAGCAAGCCTCTCGTATGTGTGCTCAGTCCAGGTGAGAAATTTAAGAGCTAGGAAGGAATCCAGTGACATGACAACAGAATGTCCTGGCTGTGATTAGTAACAAATCTTGGAACAAATAGGAAGAACAACAGAAAGCTGCTGGTGATAAGCCTGGCATAAAATGAAGAGAGCAGAGAGAGCTTCTGTTCCAAACTGTAGGCTGTGGTATGTTCAGGAAACTGGTGAAAACCAGACAAGAAGGAAAAGAAGGGAGAGAGAACACCAGTGGAACTCTAGAGAGTGGATGTTTTCACAGGTGGAACACAACAAACCTCTATGGATATCAAATAGAACAAAAAATAAAACCAATTGACATTCCAGATGGCAGGAAAAACTACACACTGACACACACCCCCATCATTCCCTCCCACCACCCCTACCCAAACAAAGCAAAAAAGCCCTGTCTATGCATCATGTGCTCAATGGCTACCTTACAACATAGAGGTATTTGTAACTGCAAGATCCATCAGAATGGAGAATGATGATTTCCCTTCTTGGGAAATTTGATTTTGTACCAATGCATCCCTCTCTGTAACACAGAAAATGCCAAAGTGCCACTAAAACAACGTTTCCTTGTGTTTTCAAGAACATAGAAAGGAACAAAAATAAAGCCCAGAACTGATCTAGAAAAAGAAACCTACTGGTGTGTTAATGCTAAGAATTTGTCAGAGAGGAAGGAGTTTTCTTGAAGTCCAATCATTTGTAGTCTTTAGGATTATGAGAAGGTACAGCCACTAAATGTGTAACTCAGAATATGAGTCAGCTATGTTATGATTTCCCTGAACATATTTTTAAAGATTATGTGATATTCCATGCACGAAAAATGGGAAAGAGCTGAAAGAGGATACATGAGACATGGTTTTACAGTGCTAATTTTTTAGGATTTTTTTCTGTTAGACTCTTTGATATTGATATGAATAATGCAAAAAGGCAATGCCCTGACAGTTATTTTAGATTCAGCTTTTTACATTGCTTTAGAATTGCCGATTATATTCTGATGCAGAGAATGTTTAATTCCAACAACTGTTGCTGTTGACCAGCAAGCTTTACTATAAAAAATTTAAATCCCAAGATTTTACTGGTGGAAATTTGTGCAAGTTCATTTATTTCAGTGGCATTAAGCAAATTTATGCCATCTAAGGATTTTACATATTATTGCATCTAAAGTTGTATATTAGAACCCTTAAATATTTCATTAATGGAAGATAATAATTGCTATCAGGATAAATTATTACATTTCTTAAAAAAACCCCTCTCAATTCTTTAAATGCTTCAGCTTATTTGCAAGTACTGATGAATTGGCACAGTTGGGGAAAAATCTTTTGGAGAGCTTTTTTTTGCTAAAACCAGAAGAAGAAAATTAAAAAAAAATAATAACATGCAAAATAAAATACTATAAAGTCAGTAAAGCTGTGTTTTTAAGGTTCTTTTGTCTCTAACAGAAGAAAATTCTAAAGCAGAATAAAAATTCATACAATCAGAAGTTACTTGGGGAAAAAAAGGTGAATCCATAAATTTTTTTTGAGAGGAAAATAATTATGATTGAGGAAATAAGATGACAGAAACTGTTAGAGTGGATGTTAAAGAAGCTAGGATGCTCCAAAGTATACTTGGAGGAACTATCAGCTGACTCACATGGTGTCTTTCAGCACAGTTTGAGCTCCATAAAAGTTCAGCAGGGAACACCCAGTTAGTTTTGACTCATTGCCACAAGGAAGTGGTCTTCTGATTTAGTGGTATTTTTATCCAGGGTGTCAGGATGGCTTGTTACTGCTTCGTTGGTACTGTACTGACACTCTCCATCATTATTACTTACTACCTAGCATGGTGCAAAGAACATACTGTCTGCCCTGGGAAGTTTGCAATTTGTATACTGAGAGGAAAGAAATGGGTGATTTTAGGTAGGAAATTTAACCATCCTCAAGTCCTTAATGAATCACCAAAAGCAGCCTGTTTCTCCTCATTAACCACAGAGGGATTCTGCAAGGATGAGCTCTGCTGTGGGACCTACACTGCAGGGAGGTAGGGGGGATGATGTCCCCAGGATGTCAGTGATGAGCCCTGATAGGATGTCATCCCACACTGCTGCTTACATCCCTAACATGAAACTCCATAAAATGTCATGTTCACATGTGTTTGGGAGCAGACAGTTGCAGACAACATGTCAGAGGATGACTGTAGGGAAAGTAAAGATATATAAAGTATTATGGTGGAAATGGGAGGGTGTCAGTGTAGAGTGACTAGGCTTTCTCTGAGTAATTCTGAATACTGTCATGAACTCCAAGCAGGCTCTATTGGACTTCCTTGCACCAATCTTTGATCTCTGTTGTGCTGTAGAATACAACCACTACAGTTTATACAGTATACATTTTATATGCTGGGAGCTACTTTTGTGGGGGATTTTTTTTTTTGGTTGGTTGGTTTTCTGGTTGTCTGGGGTATTTTGGTTTTTATTTGAGGCTTTTTTGTTGTTGTTTAGTTTGGTTTGGTTGTTTTGTTTTGTTTCTTTCTTTTTTGTTGTTTGGTTTTTGCTCTTTTTTTGTTGCTGCTTTGTGGGGACTTGCTTGGCTTTTTTCCTTTAAAGGAAAGATCCAAGCAGAAAAAGGTTCTGTGATACAATTTAAAAAAAAAAACACAATAAAAACAAAGGCATATGTGTCTCTTAGGGCCCTTATGGGATTGGTGACAACTTCCTTTGGATGAGGAGAGGAAGCCTTGCCTATTTTGGCAAGTACAGGCACCTGCATGCCTGACCTTTACCTAGCATGGGGCTGTGCTCCCAGACACAGTGGATCTGTGCCATCTCCAGCTGTTGCAAGCTGGGGTAGAATTTGTGCTGGTGATCCAAAGTCAAGTCTGCAGCCTCTGCCTGAGTTTCAGACTACAACAGCAGCAGCAGCAGTTACTCTGTGCTACCAGGACTGTGAGGAGGAGCAGAATGGTACAAATACAGGCAAGAAGCACATTTCCCATATCCTTATCTGTCTTTAACATGTTTCACAGTGGACTTCTGAATGAGTTGTTGCTGTAGCAATAGTGATGTACAGAATGAGGAAGAACCTTTTAGGGAAGCAGCTGGCAGCAGCCTGGATTACACCTTCCACATGGAGGATAAGTAGGCTGATTGAAGCTGTCTGTCAAATCCTGGCTAGAGCAGTTTGTTTCACCTGGCTTGTTCTACTACAAGTCACGGTCATATTTTAATGTGAGTTAGTTTTTAAAGCTGAAGGCTGGAAGGAATTTGTTTCTTTTATATTTTCTGTACTGTATGTAGAGATAAAGAAAAGACAGTATTAGGCACTGGTAAAATATGAAGGCTGGTGAGCCATGTAGCAATGTCTTACGTGTTTACAGCACCTTTTAAACAAGAAGATTCTAGAATGTACTCTATACTTTGAATATAGAAATGTGTGTTATGAGTTATGATGCTATAATGGTTCTCAATAGAGATACATAAGTTTGTATTAGCTTCTATAACAGAATCAATATATTCAATAGGTTTATTAGTCCTTAAAATCAAATATTTCAAGAATGCTTTGTTATGTTGTGGAATACCACTGTTTATAGTGAGGATTGTGCAGTAGGACACTGAGTGCTGTATCCAGAGCTCTCTGAAAGACAAAAGGAAAAATGGGCTTGATTCAGTTTAAGTTTTTCAAGTCACAAAACACCCCTTTGGTCCTGAGAGTAACAGCTGTAATAAGTAGTTCTTGTTTTGTCTGTTAATTGTGGCATAAGCCTGGCAATGCAACAAGACTTGCAAACTCTTTACCAGATAATTACTGCTAGTAGGTAATTTGATGAGCTACAGCCCATATTTTGGGGTCTGATAATTTATTAGTTGAAGAAAGTTCTTGACTTCAGGGAGATTGGAAACCTGTTCTCTAAGACTAATTGTTTTGGAGCACTTGGGAAATGCTGGCCAATGAACACTGATGCCACTCTTGCATTGTGTAATCTTGCTTGTGCAGCCTAGTCACTCTACTCTATATTTATTTCACTTTACTCATGATTCAAAGAATAGACAGAAATGGATTGGCATTCTATTGTTATTTGTGTTTCTTAAATAGCCACTCAGTGGAAGGGGGGAAAATTGCTTGCATGCTGGATGCCAGCTGAGATTTTTCCTAAAACAGATATGCAGTGAGCTGATATTACACTAACAGGGTCATGGTGGTTCAATCTGGAAGTAGGCTTGAGTAATTTGTCCAAATCTAGACTCAGCTAAATTTTGCACTGCTCTCCTGATTTACTGCTTTACTTAAGAGTGGCTGTGGGTTGTATTTTTAGTAAGGGAAATAAAAGAATGGGATGTGGAGAACAGAAAAAAAGATGAAGTTCTTTTCTTAATAAAGTTCCTCTTAGGATTAAGTTCTTTTCTTAATAAAGTTTTTGCATTTTTTCACACTTTCACTAGAACATTATAGAAAAACCTCTCCATAAAAGATGAAAAGGATGGCATTCAGCATCCTGTTGCTCAAGAGAGCATCGTCAAAAAATAAATCCCTGCTATTGCCATGGAAGTTTCTAAAATCTTGTTTAGTTTTAGACTGTCACAATGATGCTTTGTGTGAAATGCACTCAAGGATACAAAGGAAAGCCTTTTTTATGTTTGTGAAGCCAACAGAGTCAAACCTTGGTCTATCTGATGCCCAGAATCATTAAGAGAAATTAAAATAATAGTAATTGAGTCTTCAGTCTTTCTTTCAACCGATATCAGAGAACAATTAATTTGGGGTAACTAATTATATTAACCAGACACAAAAATATAAATATGAAACACTGTTACCTATGGAATCTACATATTATGGAACAAGATCTGTATTGTTTCACTCTTTTTCTTAAGGATTTTGTTGTTAGGCAATATTGATGAGATCAGATGCATAATTTCAAAGCTGGAGCTTTCATATTTCTGCCCTAGCTGTTCTGGTATTATATAAGTTAGATATATGTGACAAGTAACAGCATTGAGTTGCTCCATCCTCTCTACCCTGCACTGGTGATGCCTCACCTACAGTGCTGTGTCCAGTTCTGGACTCCTCAGCACAAGAGCTGTGGACATGCTGGAGAGGGCACAACAAAGGGCCATGAAGGTTATTAAGGGACTGCAGCATCTGTCCCCTGGGGAAAGGCTGAGACATCTGGGATTGTCCAGCCTGGAGAAGAGAAGGCTCAGCGAATCTCAGTAATGTAAAATACCTGAAGGGAAGGTGCAGAGAGGAGTGAGAGGTTTTCAGGGGTGCCCAGTCACAGGGCCAGAGGCCACAGGTGCAGACTGAAAGAGGAGATTTTTGTCTGAACATCAGGAAACCCCTCGCTGTGAGGGTGGCTGAGCACTGGCACAGGCTGTCCAGAGAGGGTGTGGAGGTTTCATGCTTGGCAATACTCAGAAGCATTCTGGACAGGGTCCTGCACAGCCAGCTTCAGCTGGCCCTGCTTGAGTGGAGTGCTGGAGCAGATGACCTCCAGAGGTCCCTGGCAGCCTCAGCCAGCCTGTGATTTACATTGTTTGCATAAGCCTCTCTAGAAAGCTCCAACAGATGACATTTGGTAAATAAAAACCAGATACTGCAGTGGGTTTCCTGCACAAGTTTCAAGACTAGAATTAATTCTTATACAGCTTTTGATTTTCATACACGTGGTGTAATTATTCCTAATTTTTGATCACTACAGTTGGATAAAAGATACAGGAAATGCACAAAATACTGTGATTCTCAAGGCCAATAAGGATAAGCCAACCAACCAAATAAAAATACTTGTACTATCTGTCACAAAAGGCAGAATAATACAGAAGAAATTTATGTAAATGAAATTTCAGGATAGGCGTAAGAATTATTCAGACACCAAAGGACTTGATAATAGACCAACATAAACAGAAGCATCTGTCTTTCTGAAGTGCTGGCTGATTAAGAAAATTACTGCATATGTTTAACTAAGCTTTTCTACTAACCTTAGGTTAGTGGTGAGGATTGGAGGCTTTGTATTTTTTTGATGGAGAATTTTTAATTTCATCTTTGCGGAAAGCTACCTAAACTACCTTTTCATTTATATGGTGGGCTTGATTATTATTTGTAGATCTGGAAGCTGAAATGTGTCAGTAGCTGTAGCTAATGGGGAGAAGGGATAGAACAAAAACTGAAGGAGGGCTTCTTTGCCTCCTGCTGATCCACCTGCATAGAAAAGATTCTAAATCATTGTGGTTTAGTGTCAATTGGCATTACTGAAGCAGCTATTGCATTGTGCAGAGGGGAATATTTTTTCAGAAAACAAACTCCTTTTCTGCAGCTCCCACTGTTTTCTAAAGGAAATACAGGTGTTTGGCAACTCCTCTGAATGAAGTCACCGGATTCTTGCAAGTTTTCCACAAACACAAAAAGGCATAATCTTCTCAGCACTTTTAGAAGAAATTGTGTGCTGGGTTTGGCTAGGATAGAGTTAATTTCTTCACAGTAGCAGATATAGAGCTCAGTTTGGGATTTGGTGTTGGTAATACACGTTTTTGTCATTGCTGAGCAGAGCTTACACAGTGCCAAGCCCTTTCTGCTCCTCATCCCAGCAGTGAGGAGGCTGGGGCTGCACAGGGAGCTGGGAGGGACACAGCCAGGACAGCTGGCCCCAGGTGACCAGGGGATATTCCATAACACGTGGTGTCATACCTGTGTCATACCTGTGGTGTCATGCTGAACATACATACCTGGGGAAGAGGGAGGAAGTTATTTCAGAGTGATGGTGTTTGTCTTCCCAAGCACCCACATGTTTGGGAGCCCTGCTCTCCCGGGGGGGGCTGAACACCTGCCTGCCCATGGGAAGTGCTGAATGAATTCCTTGTTTTGTCTGGGTGCCGAGCTTTTTCTTTCACTATTAAACTGTCTTTATCTCCACCCACGTTTTCTCTGTTACTCTTCCGATTCCTCCCCCATCCCTGCGGGGGGAGTGGGTGAGCAGCTGTGTGGGGCTCAGTTGCTAACAAAGTTTAAACCACTACAAAGAGCATCAATAAAAGTTGTGAGGAGTAGACTGCTGTAATATTCCATGCACTTTAAAAATTCCTTTAGTGACTGAACTGAGCAAAGTGCTATGAGGATATAAGAAATAGTCCTATCCCAAAACCCACTTGCTAAGTCTGTGTTGTAATCTATGCCTACAAAGAAGCTATGCAGCATGTGCTGTGTTATCTTTGAGAAACCCAAGGCTTGCCAGGGCAACACTGAGCGTTTACTCCTTGGGAAATATGTTGTTTGCTTCATGTGTGCTGCAGCCTGGCACACAAGTGGGAATAGCACAAGAGAGGCCAGCAGGCTGCTGCCATAGAGCAAACTGAAGGAATGTCACATTTCTCTTTTGTGGCTGCTGAAGTTCAACGTTGAACAGAACCAAAAAGAGCTTGTTGAGTGGATTCCAAATTTTAGCAAGCTATTCCCTTGCCATGGAGTTTTCTGATGGTGGGTAGAAGGAACAAAACAAACCTGCAGAGAAATGGCTATTAATGATTTCAAAAAATAATATAGAAGTTTAATGAACTTTTCTATGGGAAAAGACCCTTTGAGTGATGTGATTCCTCTCACTAATACTACTCCAACCAGGAAATAGTAGAGAATATAGCATGTCTATGGAGTTGGAGTACTGTAACATAATCAGATACTTGCATTTCAGGTGCACCATCAGAACTGATCTTGCATTCTTTCTACATGCACCTGGATGCTTCCCACAAAGCAATGTAATGGGAAAGTTTAGTCCTCAGAGACTTAATTGAGTAAACTGACTTGAGAAATTCCTTTACACCTGTTTAAAAAATGTTTACAAACTATGGCTTTTCCCTTCTCTACCTTCTCTTGAAAAGAAGAGATCCATTAGAGCAAATGAATCTGTAAATTTCAGTGTCTTCAGTGCTTAATGTTTTTCTCTTCTGTCAGGGATGTATTTACAAGCAAAGCAATTGAAATACAATATCAAATCCAGGTGGAGATCCTTCCCAGGACAGTTTTCAGGAGAAAAAGAGAGTTACTTGCATTTCTGGAAGATGGTTCAAAGTCTTAGAATATTTTCTTCTTTGTTGTTCTCCTCTATAACGATTGCTCTTTTGCTTTGGCAACAGAATTTTCAATTTAACAGGCACACAAATGTGATTTGGAAGCTCCAGCTCAGTACTGTCACCTCCTTAGCTGTTTAATGAACCAGCACTTCCCTCCTCTAACTTTAATGGATTACTCTAGAACAGAATGAAACTCATCCACAAAGAGCAGCAGAGACAGCAATTACTGCAAATTTCATTAAAGAAAGTTTTCAAAGCTCTTTTTGTCAATTTATTGAGCTGTCTGTAAAGTTGAGACACGTTTAATTTTACAGCTTTGTTTAAAAGGCTTTGCTTTATGTATCTACCTTCATTTGTATGAGATGTTGAAGAGCACTGTGTTCATTTCAGGGGAAGGTTTACTCTGTGGCCCTGTGTAAGAGGGGAAAAATAGTCAACCTTATCATTTACAAAGGAGCAGCAGGAGGGAAAATTTCTTTATTTCAACCAAATTATCTATTCCCTTAAGAGATCAGGAATTTACTGAAACCTTGAATGACCTACCACTTTTTTAAAATTTGAGACAACCCAGAAAAGAAGGAATTGCTTTTTGCCTAGCCTTATTAGCTGTGCAAAAACACCCGAGTTCCTGGGCTCTGCACCTGCAATGCAGCCAGGGACTAGTATTCCAGCCTATGCAATGGATTTTTCATATGTCTTCATGGTTCTTTGAGGCCAGAATGCATTCTTTCCTACAATTTCTATAGTCTACAATTCCATTTTTCATCTGGGCAAAGAGCGATTTGGATTATAGTTGAATAGCTGTTGTTAATAACTCTTCAAAGTGAGAAAGTCAGCAAAGTACATGAGTGGAAATAATGTTCCAGGAATGACTTATATGAGAAAAAGAAAAGGATCAAATTCTGTCAGAAGCAATTAATTCAAACACATCAGTGAATACTGCAGTGCTTTTTTAAAAGCAACACTCAAATTGAAAAAAGAAATCAGTGGAAAGGGGTCTTTTCTGCATCTCCCAATTCCTTTTGTCAATGTGTCAGTGTGTGTGTCTATATGTGCTCGGCCTTTGTATATATATATCTGTATATGTTTGAATATTAGGATGTTTATATACATAGATCTGTATCCATACTATTCCCTTTCAAGTTATCAAAGTGTTTGCTGTGAAAACCCATAAAACTGAAGCCATGGACTGACTGTATAGGGAAAACATATTCTACTATAGGGTCATAATTTTTAGAGAGATGCCAATACTTAAACAGTTGTAGTGATATTTTCAGGTGGAGTGTGTGAAGTTGCATCACTATCGGTGATGCCAATAAATAAATGCAAATAAAACTTACAAGGAACCTTACACTATTAGCTCAGACTTTTAATGTAGAGGCTTCATACCAGTTGAGGAATTAGCTTCTTTTTCACTAAGCAAAAGTTACAGGTTTTCATCAGACCATTTTTATGTGGCAAAATTAACTTGTGAGTTTAAAGATGGATCTTCCATGAGCATGAGCAAAAATATTGTCATAGCAACCTTTGTACTTCATGGCTTTCTGTTGCAACAATCATTTAATTAGGAATTGAAATTAATTTTAAGTAGTTTTGTTTAAAGCAGCACTAACAACTCTCCCAACCAACCAAAAGGTTTTCTAATAACTTGAGGTCTGGTTGTGTTTTTCATTTTGTATGTCTAGAACTCTGAATGCATAGTAGTACCTATGCCCAGACAATGTATGACACTGAATGGTGTCTTACGCCCTAAAATAAAAGTACAGAATAGAACACAGAATCTCAGTTAACAGTTAAGAAATGAAGAAGCAAAAATTTTAAAAAAACAACGAAAATATTTGTAATATATTGAGAAAAAGGTTTTGCCACTGAGCTAGTTACCTCATTTTATATGAATATTGATTCTTGTTCTGCACCATGTTCTACATGTGGTAAAACCCTTTTTTAATTGTAAATTAACAATTGGGTGGGCAATGAGTCAAGAACTCTTGTTTTCTATTACTGAATGCCTCCATAATTGATCCAAGATGTCGTTGTTTGAGACACTGTGTGTTTGATCTCCCTTTGTGTTTGCTGGCTTAATTTGAGTTCAGAGCTTGGCATAATAGTTACAGTATGAGAACATAATTTTACTGTTTTCACTGTATTGTAATGTGGAGTTGGCTATACAGGCATCACGGCCATCATAGCCATGTGGGGCTAGAACCAAGTAAACTAAGTTCAGTTTTCTATGTGCACCTGTGCATGTGTATGTAAATATTCATATTTACAGAATATGTAACGTATGTCTAAATATGTATATTTTCATTACGTAAAAATATAATCTCAACATTGTTACCATTCCAAATCTTTTATGTCTTCCCATCTTGATTTTATGTTCTTGAATTAGGCTTCTTGTCTTTAGCTGGTTTGTTGTGTCTTCCCTTGTAAAAAGTAGTATTTTTGAGCATCAACAGGTATTGCTTCCTTTCTGGAGCTCTACCCAACTGAATTTCTTAGATATCACTACTCAAACTGAGTTACACTGTGAGCACTGTACAGTGTGTGCAATTATGAAAATTGCTTAGACAGCAAAGCTATGGAGTGTATTCTCTTTCAGTATCTAATGAATTCCTAATGAGTATCCACAGTCATTCAAAGAGATAATTTCCTTACTAAGATAATCTTTTATGAACCCACATTTTTTGTTACAGGAGCCATTATTGTGCTTTTCATGTCTCAACCTGTTTCCACCTTTTTGAAAGGCTCTTTGATTTTGCTGCTCTCTTTTCTTAATTTTATGTGACATTCTGTACCTGAGCACTTTTGGCAGTTCTTGAGCAAGCTTTCCCTGCCTGCAGAGAGTCTGTTTTGGCTCATCTTACTTCCACAGTGCAGCTGGGCATGCTAGATTGAATTTTTCTGCTTCATACGTGCCAGCTGCCAGACCTTAATCTCTTTCTAAAACCAAGAATTATCAAACTCCTCAACTTTTTCTCTCATTACCGTAGCTTGAGGCCCATATGGCAGATTTACATAGGAAGACAAAACAAAGCAATTCTGCAATTATCCTCAAAGCAAAGGCTTCTGTGTTGAATCAGCCCCATTGCACAGATTTTAGTGGAGCAGTCTCATGTGTCTTTCTGACAAAGCGATAGATTAAACTGGGCACTGAGAGCACTGAATTTTAATCTGCATTTCAGCACTGGCTGCCTGTATGTCCTATGGCTAGTAATTTCACCATTTGCATTTTAGATTGTAGGGCCTCTGAATGAGGACTCTTTCCCTGTCTTGCTAAATTTGCACAGTGCTGCTATGGTAGGCTGCAAACCTTCAGCACTGCTGCATCAGAAGCTTCCTTCAGTCACTGACATCGTATTTGTGATCTGAAAGAGTCTGAGCTGCTTCCATGTATTAGGGGACCTTGCAAGCACTTATAGCTTAGCTCTTGAGTTTTCATTTATTCTGTTTTACAGTGAAAGGATTAGGGATGAGAAAGCCTTCTAGCTGAAGTTATATAATGACTATACTCTGTCCCCTAGAAGGACATCACATCCTTGATTTGAGGTGAGGCTGCAGCAAACCAGGAAGTTCTTCTGCTTCTGAGAGATGCGAGTTGACAGATAACACTTTAAATGCATATGTTGTTATTACGCTAGGCTGAGTTAAGGTAGCAGAGGTGGCAGGAGTACAGAATCACTGAATTCCAATCTGGATTGCTGGAGAAACATATTAATTGTAAAACTGCATTGCAATTGTTGCTTCTTCAACATTACACAAATTACAGATTTAGTTTAGAGGTTGGCTTCTGCAACAGCAGGAAATCAGAAATATGAAGGTGTGACTGCTTCAGTACTGTTAATATTGTACTAATGCACAAATGGCAAAAGTGCATTTCTCACCAGCAGTCTCCCCTGAAGCACCTTGGAAAAATTGTATTAGTACTTTGACCTGATTAATTAATATAATGGGTAAGATTTTCCCCTGGGTGGTCCTCAGTATTACTGAAAATCTGAACTTGACATGACTCACAGATAGCTGATGGAAAAGCCAGCAGAAAAGGGCTGTCTTAGTGAAGCACGTATTTTGCCACGTGTATCAAACATTTGTCAGTGGAGAGAAGGAAAAAAAGAGTGAACTGAAAGTGATATATATGTACAACACACCACTTTTCTTCAAATGCTTTGTTTTCTCTCTTACTATATTTTGGCATGTGCTTTTGTTCTTTTGATTACTGAATTATATCCAAATATTTTTTCTTTCAGAATCAGGAATACAGGCCATTAAACAAGATTGTTTCCTAGTCTTCTGATTGTATACTTTTTTGTTAAAGCAGCCCCTATTATCAAGGTATTGTTCATGGTGAAATCATAGGGGTGGGAGGCAGAAGTCAATAGTGATTTTTGCTGTCCTCTTTTTGTTGTTTTTGCTTTGCAATTTCACCCTGAATGTCACTCATCAGGCCCTTCCCGAGAGCTCACTTGCTAATATAAGGTAAATAACAGGAAACAGTGGAACTAGATGACCAAATACTCCTTGGTGTTGAATTTGTGAAGCTATTTATGTGGTGGTTTTCATCTTGACCACTTGGTTTTCATCTTGCCATTGTTTCAGCAGTCAGTTGCATCCCCAAAATTGCACTGTTTTTTCCAGCAACAATTCCATGTGTTATGCTGATGTAGGGTGACTATCCAGCAGGTGCTTTCACTCACATGGTTCATTCAGTAATGTAGCTACTGTAGATATGAGGAACAGACCATTAACTGCATTGGGCTCAAGGACAAAGTGGGGAAAATACAGTATAAGTGAGACTTGGTGAAAAATGTAATTAAAGGCAGATTTTTCAGAATACAGTGGTAAATCCTCTTAACCAACAATTGTCATCCCTTTATCTAAATAAAATGACAGAAGTAAATAACATACTGCCTGTTTCACGTGGACAATCAGGGTCAGAGGCAATTCTGTCAGCATGGAATCTACTGAGATGGAGAACAGGTCTTCTGTAATTGTGCAACTCCAGTAACTTCAATTAGAAACTTAAAATGTTTGGATTTCTTTACTAGAGAAACATAAAAATTTTTTATTTGTTATGTTTATTTATTGCAGAAAGAAAATTTTCAGAATTAAAGAGTGTTTTTAAAAAGTGCCATTTTCTCCTTTTGGCTAGACTCTGGTCACACCCTTTTTTTTCTCTGGTTCCATTTTTCCTATTTTCCAGTAAAATGTCATATGCCTTTCTAAAGTTTCAGCACTCCTAAGCTAACTATTTTAAGAAAATACAGGTTATCATGACATTATGTATAAAAACATTCATACTTGCAGAGCCATAACCATAATTTTGGTGCTTTTGTGGGTCTTTTTGCATGTACACTTAAGAGTAAAATGTAGAAAAACTCACAAGCTTCTTTATTAGCATTGTTGCATTGCTTCACCTCAGTCCCAATTAACCTTCAGTTTATGTGAAGCAGCAGGCACTGTGTCCTTGTTTGCAAGTTCTACAAGTTTTGTATGAGCTGCACCATGACCTTAGTACCTAATAAAAATATGTATTTAAAAATAAACAGAAAAGTCAGAAAGGAGAAGGAACATCAGAGTGGCAATACTACTTGACATCACACGTCCTTTTCTCCCCTAGTTCTCCTTGTTCCCTACCTATCTAGTTGATAAATAATCTCTGTGTTGCTTGTCTCTTCTATGAAAAGGCTCATTTGTACCTGCAGCTAAGGAATGGTTTTATTTTTTGTATGATCCTGTGTCAGGAGTCCTTGAGATGTCTCAGCATCCTTAGATTTCAATTACTTTGTGAAATGTTGGGTATGCTCATCTTGTCTTGGACCTCAGGAGAAAAGGGAGCTCTTTTGATGTGTGGGAATCAGCAGTCAGTGTTGCAAACTGTTCCCACTAGCTGGATGCTGTGGAGCAAGGAAGAAATGTAGGTTAAAATGGCTGGGCTGCTGCCTCTCTCCTTCCAGTGGCCTTGGGAACACCTGGTGGATGCAGCCCCACAGGGAACGTTTGTGTCACATTCCCTGTTTTTTAAGCCTATGTAAAATAGCTTTTTACTAGGAACTTCTACTGGGAATAGCTCTTTTAGGGAACTTGAATGGTGAAGAGGAAACACATAGCAAGTTTTACATGTCTGGAAAATTAAAGAATAGGGCAGGTATTCTTTCAATTAGTATTTTGCAACTAATAATGTGTTCTGTCAAAATTGCTCAAAGTGGCTGTTGCTGTTGGAGCATGTATTGTGGAATTTCTCCTCTAAAGCAGCAAACATTCTTGAATGAAAATCAAAGGAATCCCAGGGATCTAGTTCTGCACTGGTGCAGGAGCAAGTGGACAGGAGATAAATGCTACCTCTATAGGGTTTGCTGGGGAATAGCTGTTCTGAGTGGCCAGTGCTTATTGTGGGCTTATACCTAACTCTCAGCCACTTGTCTGGGTCATGCCAATAAGAAACAGGAAGATGCTTCCTTAATTTAAGAGCATTGATACTATCTGTAAATAAAGGGCTTGGCATAAAAATATTACTGCAGCAGCAGTAAGGTTCAGTACAGTGCCTAAAAGTGTGTCTTCTGTAGCTTGTACATCCTCTCTCAGTTATGCTGTTTGATCCATTATGGAAGCGGGACTTTGGTGGATAAGTTAACTCACTTGTCACTGGTGACAAACCAGTCTGCTCCATCACTCAAAAACCTGCTGACAGAGCAGCAAAATGGCATCAGATGCCAAGCAAGAACTGGTATTACTCAAATAAGCTAAGGGAGAGATTCATGATTCACATCCAAGGTCTTATTGTATCTTGCTTTGTGTCTTAATTTCTTCTCTAACAAGGTGCAGGAGTACTGAGCCCAAATATCAAATGCAGCAGAACATCATGAAACTCTTCTCATTTGCTTGGTGGGCAAAAGACCTGCTCCTCTCCCAGATGCACCAAGGGCAAGGTGGAGCTACCCAGTTGATGGCAAATGCTGTACCTCTACAGAAATCCATGTTTTTCAGGAAAGAAACATCACCTTAGCACAAATTACTGTACTTGAAATCTAATTCCAGCCTAAATTGCTTTGTATTGAATTGTGTGGCAGTGGGCTCACAGAGATATCTTGATATAACTAAAAAAATATGAACAGAAAAAAACCTCAGACACAAACACCCCAACAATAACAAATCCAACCCAAAACACCCTAAAACCCCCTAAATCAAACCTAAAGACCCTGAAAAAATGAAAACCAACCAATCAAAACCCCACAAAAGCAGGTGTTCACACTGCCTCCATGCTAAAGAATGCATAGAACCAAATAGAGCCTGATTTCCCCATTGTAAGATCTAGACATTGACTTAAAAATCCTCCAGAGGATGTGGTGTCTTCTACAGCAATAGTCAAGGTTCTTCCATAAGAAAGTAGTTATTGGGATAATATTTGGGGNAATTGCATATGCATTTTTCATATTTCAGGGTATTTTTTTCCTGTCTAGGTTGACAGTGATTCATGTTCTTGAATCTGGATTTATTTTTATACTTATTCATATATAGTGTAACTACTGTTTTACCTGAACTGAATTTTTTTGTTGTTTTGCTGCATTGCAAGTATACATGGAACTGTAAATGCCATGTGCATATCTGTTTATTGGATTTTCGTCCAATTTGGAGTGGAAGAGACCTTGGTTTTCTTATAAACTTAGTTTCCATTAAGAATGAAATCAGTACATGGTGTACAAATTCAGTTTTGTTAGTATCTGTTTGTCCAGAAGAGTTATGTTTTGTCCCTTTCTTTTTCTTTCCAATTGACAAACCTTCATTCCCACATCATGCCTCAGTTTTCTGAAGTCTCCAAGCGTTGCTGCAATACCTTCTGAGAAGACAGTTTATTCTCCTTTGGCCTGTTTTAGTTTGCCCCACTATTTTTCTGGTCATCATTTCTTGTCTTATAACTGAATAGCATAGGGCTTTTCTATTTCTATTTTTCCATCTCTTACCACAAGAGTGTCCTCTTGGGACCTCCTAGGAGATGCCACCTTTCCTCCAGCACCATGATCAGTGCCCATCCAAGCTGTGCAAGCTCTCAAGACTCCAGGGCAGCAGGTAGGTGGGTGCCCAGCCATGAAGTTTATAAACCTGGCTGTTTGTGACAGTGACAGCCTTCTCAAAGAAACTGCCAACAAATGATTCTGTCACAAAAGTGGCTTTCTACACAGACCATATTAAGGTCTCATAACATTCATTGGTCTGTCCACTGACTCCTGACATAAAATGTATTCTGAGATGCAGTTAAGGTCTTCATTTAAGGACTTTGTTTTAAGACCTCAGTTGTGTCTCTCCTTCGTTCACAAGGGAGCATACATCAGCCTCATCAAAGGACAGGGTGTGAGATTGCATTGCTGTGCTCATCTACCTTATGAGACTACAGCAGGGCCACTGTGGTGTTTTTAAACAGTTTTTACTTCCCTTGCAGTTATAGCTTTTAGCAAATACATTTTTCCTGTGCTGAATTTNAAGAAAGTAGTTATTGGGATAATATTTGGGCTCACAGCATAAAAAGAACTAAAAGAACAGCATAGCAGAAGATGTTAATAGAAATATCCCCTCTTGCTTGTCTGCAATAATGAAGATTTGTTTAATGTTTATATTCTGCAGACTAGTTATATAGACTAAAAGTTATATTCAGATCAAAGAATTGTTTAATTTGTTTTACATTAAAGGAAGATAAATATCTTAACTGCAGCTGTTTAGGTAACTGAACATGGGAGCAGATACCCAGATATAAAGGACTACAT
>VZTT01050929.1:60204-86001 GCA_013400855.1 Buphagus erythrorhynchus
AAAAAAAAAAAAAAAAAAAAAAAAAAAAAACAAACCAAACCAAAAAACAACAACAACAAAAGAAAAAAACAAAGCACAAAGCAAATACCTAATGTATTATATGTATTATGAAGTTGCCTTGGTCCAATATAGACCTAAAGTGCACTAATGTGACTTACTTAAGGTAGGGAAATACCAACATAAATCACGTAACAGAAGCATATGTCATAATTTCTAAAACATTTTTATAATTGCTGCACTGATCTAGCACTGTAGGAATGAGTTTCAGCTCTATTTCTCTTGTTTCGATCCTGCATCTCAGTGTGCAAATAGTATTTGTGCTCAATGAGACACCAACACACTGAAATTCATGGAATTGCAAAACCTTGACTCTTAGGAGAGAAGCCCAGAGAGCTGCAATCCAACCTCCCACTCAGCATGTGTCCTGCTTCTGGTTGCTCAGGACCTTTGCCTAGTGAAGCTTTGACTACCTCAAAACTTTTGGGGTAGGTAATTCAGTATTGTTGGGTGTTTGGGAGAGAATTTCTCTGAAAAATTAAACCTGCGGTGTGAGAGCTCCATAATCATTCCCTGTACCAAGTCTGCTCGAAAGTAAACCATAAGGAAAATAATTTTTCCTAAGAAATTAAGCTGGTGTTATTACAGTGTTGTTATACTTCTGGGCATCCATAGTTCAGTAATGGAGAAGTTGTTGCACTTTTTGGGCTCAGAGAAGAGTGGATGTTGCTGAGGTGCCCAGAGAAGCACTGTCACCACCGTGTCCAGTGACCACAGCAGGACTGACCCGAGCCCGAGGCTCCCTGCTCCGTGGGGCCACATTCACTTGGAACCCTGCAGGAAAGTCACCCTCCTGGCTACCGAGTCTGTGCTGCAGACATACCAAATGTTTCACATTCAGGCATCGGTTTCCTGGGCTATTTTTTCTCTAATCTTATATTTACATATATCTATGTACACAAACACCAGGATGGGAATGCTGGAGCAGCTGTCTCAAAGCCTTTATTCCATCACAATCATCAGCCTCATTTTACAGAACCAAGCAAGGGAGATGGAAACAGTTTTAGCCACTAGCAACAGCAGAAGTTCTCTTTGTTACAAAGTCTTTTAATAACTTTTTAGCCAATAGCATAATATTAAAAGCTGACAAGAGTTTGCTATAGCCAGTTAGTACCTCTTGCTTTGGACAATGCTTGCTTGTAATAGCTTAAAGCAATGGATAAACCTTCATTATTAACCTTACATATTTCTACTATCCTGCTTAACGTATTTTCCCTAGGCCTGTCTTTACACAGCTCACAGCTCTGTTGTTTCTCGTTTTTCTTGTGTCTTCAGCATTCTTGCATTTCTCCATCCTGAGATTTGCTTTCACACAGCTCCCTGGGAGTTTTATACCTTTTCTCTTTCCCACAGTGTTTGCTGAGGTGCCCAGAGAAGCACTGTCACCACCATGTCCAGTGACCACAGCAGGACTGACCCGAGCCTGAGGCTCCCTGCTCCGTGGGGCCACATCCACTTTGGAACCCTGCAGGAAAGTCACCCTCCTGGCTACCATGTCTGTGCCCAAATGTTTCACATCCAGGCATCACCAAGTTTACATCTTGCACTATAGTCACACTACAGACTGCACGCTTTAGCTGGCAAAAAGCAGTTCTGTATCACAGTAAACTTAATCAGTAATACAGCAAGTGGTTGATTTAAGCTGACATAATTTGTTCTTTTTTCCCTGATTTTGCTGGTGCACATTTCTAGTTTTTTTAAAGTTTATCTCAATATGCCTCTGATTTTCACCTCTTGAACCTGCATTGCTTTCTATTTGTGACATGAAAATTAGTTGCCATGGAAATGTTTGCAGCAGGAACAGAAGATCTCTTAAACAGGGGACTTAAAAAAAGATTGCATATATAAGCAGATGGGCTTAGCAGTAAGCAAGGAAGAAATATCACCTAAAATCAAAGGTGTAAGGGGCAGGATTTTTTTTTTAACTGTCTAGATTTTCATTTGTCTCAGAGCATCATCTTAAAGCGTTGCTGATTTCCTAGAGCACTATTTGCTTGTGGGTGTTTACCTGACATCCTGATTTACATGAAAGCATATCCTTATATCTGTGGCAACTTAGTACCAACTTTAGCGAGACACAGGGTAGAATGAGTTGCAGCAGGTAAGCAAAAGCTCTTCTGTAGGGGAAGCAGGTGTAAGAGCAAAAGTTCAGAGTGTTCCTTTGCTGGTCCAAAAAATGATGCAGCCCACATTCCCCAAATTCTGCAGAACAAGAGCATTTGTCTGATGAGCACAGTGATAACAGCCTGGAGGGCCCATTCTGCTTAGCTATATTTGCAATGTTTTCTTGCCTTACTAAGGATCTGACCTGAGACATATCTAGGCTAATTCTTTTGACTGGGATAAGAATGACATATAATTCATGGTGGAACTGTCAGGCTTTCACTGGGATAGCTTTTCATTCACATTCTCCTAGATTCATTGGAAAAATCGAATGCAATTTCCATTATGGAGGATTACAGTCTTTCTATCCACATATCTATAGCCATAGTGATGGAAAGCTGACAGTCTCTTTGTACATGATGCTAGGGAGAATGCTCAGAAGATTCAGCTGTGGTGTGATTGGGGATAAGGACAACTTCAGGGAAAAGTCAACTAAGTTCCATGTAATGTAGGGGACGATATTTAGGTCTGTAATTTTTTTTGCCTAGGTATAGTGCTAATCTGGACATTTTAAAAGGGTACTTACAGATGCCCATTTTATTTGTCACTGTAGAGAAGAAAAGACAATTAGATCTGCTTGTTTGCACAGTGAGAATGTTTAAAGGTACAGTCATCTCTTGCTAGTACTCAGAACATTAGTCTGTGCAAGGTGACTGAAGGGACCACATGCAGCCTGGGTTGAGTTCCTATTAGGAACAAGCCCTGTTGCACCATATCTTTTGAATAGGGGTTTGACCCTTTCTTGTGCAGTCATCACCTATAGTGATCACAGCAAAAGTTCACAGAATATCCCAGGTAAAAGAATTTGGCTTTGCCAAATTTGGCTCCTGGGGGGATGGGCTTTAGTGAATATACAGCACTATCCTGACAGAGCTGCTGTCCTGTCATGATGGGGCATTGGCTTTTGCTGGCAAAGCATAAATATAATACCTCAGAAAGCTTCACTTGCAGTCACTGGAATAAAAGATCATTAAAGAAAAAACTCAACATTTAGTTCAGACCATTCTTTTGTTTGGTCTCTATGAATATTTTAGTGTATAATAAAATATCTGTACAGAGCATTAGCTTTATGTACATGAAGAATATTTTCCAAAATCACATTATGAATTTATACAGATGTCTTTAATCAGAAGGCACAAATTTTAAGGATTATGCTTATAAATATCTAAAAAATACAACACACAATCCAAGTTAAATGGCAATGCTTGATTTTTGCTTTATATATACAAGATGAAGGGCTCATCAATAATCCCATCATGGAAGATTATTTGTAGCAATGGGTCTTCAAATAATTAAATTATGATGTATTAGA
Source organism: Buphagus erythrorhynchus (assembly GCA_013400855.1). NCBI lineage: Eukaryota > Metazoa > Chordata > Aves > Passeriformes > Sturnidae > Buphagus > Buphagus erythrorhynchus. The sequence continues at coordinate 63,737 of VZTT01050929.1, forward strand.
ATGTTTTAAACTGCTTAAGGCCAGCTACAAATAGAAAAATAATTTGATGCAAATTACTTGTTCTAGCTGAGGACTTCCACAGCAATGGTCAATGTCATCAGAATTAAGGGACATCTTATTCTTAGCAGCCATTTTTATAAGTTCACAGTGAACTTGAGCCCATCTGGCACATCTCCATCTATTTCCTAGGAGCTTTCCTAGTCTCATGCAATGAAATTTTTAAAAATACTTCTTTAAAGTATTTTTGATATTTAGTTGCTTTCTTTCTTGATAAGCATCTGTGTAATATATGGAAATAATTTCTTTCACTGCATAGGTAAATATCTTCTATTGCTTATATTCTAAACATCATCAATTTTTAATTATTATCCAAACATATACTATCATGAATCTAGGGTGTTTAAATATCTTGTATTCAAAGATGTTTTCTATGTGTTTTTTTTTCTTAACTACATACATGTGGTTTTCAAAAGAATTATAAAGGTGTAAAGTTTGTCTTGTTTTTTTAACCTACAGCTGATATTTTTGTGCACAGTTAAAAGCAGTCCTTAAATAGAAAGATTCCACAGGCATCTGTACCTAATTATGCAAATAGATTATCACGGAAATCACAATATTCATGGTGACTTCATCATTTTTATCTTATTTATGTACCTTCTAGCTCTCTGTGAACTGTAGAAGGGGCTTCCTTCCAGTGTCTGCATCTAACACTCACATCTCCAGTAATGGACTTGCAGGCATCTGAATCCCTCAGCTGTGGGGTTCTATTTTAGCATGGAAAAACTGAAGATTTTGGATTCAACAATCTTAGAGGTGTTGTCCAACCTAAACAACCAATATCTTGTTGGAACACGTGGAGTGTGAATGAGGTTTCTGTTGCTGCTCCATGATTCCATTCCTTCCTGGACTGGTGACTTGCATGATGCGAATCAATGATGCCCCACAGCTCTTGCTGGCATCACCTGGTGCAAACATACAGATTTCAGTATTTTTTTGTCTGTGGGACAATACTGAGATGAATGTACAGTACCTTGCAGGACAGAGTATTAAATGCTTCTCAGCTCTCAGCTGTGACCAGGGTTTCTAATTTAGTGGAGGGGAATTCAGTACCTTTCCACTTTGGAACAGGAAAGAAAGATTTCTAGGCCTAATTAAAGGAGATTTTCATATCTAAAAAAGTAGAATAAAATCTCAATAACCATAAACAAGATCTCACTGTGGTAGCTGGAGGCTATTTATTTTTAAAAATAACCAAAATCATAGACAATGTGGTTAACACAACCCACAGTGTATATTCTTACCTGTCTGTTCACTTGCATGACAGTAACACAACACCCTAAACAAGGAGCATGTTATGAGAGAGCATTTCAAAGGAGAAAGCTTTTTGCAAACTAAAATGTGCATTTCTGATTGAGATGAGAATATTTTGTGTTACTTTACCTCATGCAGCATCTAGTCTTCATGCTTCCCTTTTGACAGCAAGGGTATTGCTGTGCCTCTTCTTTAGAGAGCACCCAGCAGCATGAGCTTTCTGTGTTCTCCCTTGCTTAAATGGTATGGGGCAGCTCCACAGCAAAACCCAGATGGAAGAGGTTTTTTAACTTGATCTTTTTTAATTGATGTCTGAACTCCCTGGTAAATGAGATCTCTGAGCACTGTGAATTTTCGGCTTTTGGTTTTATCCTTAAGTACATTTGATTTGAATTTGCTTAGGCTACAAATCATTATATCTACCATTTGGATATCCTCCTATTTCCAGGATTTCTCCAGGCTGAAATCAGCATCATTTTCTTCTGGGTACTGGCTACAGCTAACTGTGCCTGGCAGTACTTTCAGCCCTAACAAATTGCATAAATCTAGCCTTGGACAGTGCACTCACAGCAGCTGGCTGTGAGTCCTGTGGATTTATTTGGAGATTCAGGTACCAATGAAGGAGAAACTTTTTCTTCTGAAATATTTTCAAGGGTAATAAAACTTCCACCTATGCAGAAGAAGAATGAAAACATTTTCTGTGGTTTTCTCTAAGGGCAAGCAACTAAGATGCAATAATAATCAGTTAGAAATTTATTCAGACATCTTGCTGGGAGGTGATTCCTATGCTCTTACTAAAGGTCTGTGATTGATGTGCTGATTTTCAGCATTACCAGTTGTATTTGGAATGTCATGATGAAATGAATTGTCACTTTGCACCATTTGCAAGAGAGGGATTTGCCCAGCCTGACTCCAAAGTGAAACTAGAAAGAAGGTCAGCAGTTCTCCTAGTTATCCAAGCTGTAACCTGAGGAAGAGGAGGACAGGCTGCCATTTCAATGGCTCTTGTGTGACACACCACCCAGCATTTGTTGCTATGTAGCCAGACACTTCCCATGCCAGCCTGCCTCTGTTTTCCTGTGTTATCCTCCTGCATTCAGGGAGGTTTATTCTTTTCCATCTCCCAGCAAAGCTTTTGCTTTGGTGTTCAGCATCCTTCATACAAGCTGTCCCAGCTTTTCCACCACTTGGTTTGGCTGCCACTATTTGTCTTTGCCCTGGCATACCTGAGAAGCACTTGCTATCACACCAGCTGAAAGGCATTTTAAGTTGTTCCTTGCTGTTTTCTGCTGAACAGAAGTTGTTCCTTGCTGTTTTCTGTTTTTCTTGCTGTTCCTGAGCTGAACAAGCCTGATTATACGGTAACTTGAACCTAATCTCAGACAGTAATGGTGTTTGCTGGGCTGACAGATTGGACTTGGGCATTAAACATGTATTAGGACCTTGGCTTGAATGAGAAGCAACAATGTTACCAAACGAAAAAAATCTCAGTCCCTTGCAAACGTAATATAAACCTTACAGACATAATGAAAACCAAAGTTAGTACATGAAATTTTTTCAATGGCATATTTATTGTAGTGCGTTTGCATAAAACTTTAGTCTATTTCTCTAAATAGTAAAGGAAATTATTTTGCATTTAATTTCTTTTTGTAGTTACCTTTGATGCTATTGACAAAGTATTTGATGCTATCGAGCAAGTATTTTATAGAATGCTTTCACATCCAAGTTTTAAAAATTTAGAAAGGACACATCTAAAGATCAAGAGCTCAGTAGAAATCAGTAAGCTTCCAGAACTCATGTAGAATATTCTTCACAGGAAGGGTGATGAGATATGGGAATGGGCTGCCCAGGCAGGCATGGAGTCACCATCGGTGTTTAAGGAAAGACTGGATGTGGCACTCAGTGCCATGGTGGTATTAGAGGTCTTTTCCAACATAATTGATTCTGTTAATCTCAACCACTGGAAGCCTAAGACTCACTAAACCAGTTAACCCTGTCTCTGTTATCACACAGCAAATATGTAAAGCAGAACAGCACTCTGAAAGGTGTTTCAGAGCCTACAACTGTGTGATAGAACTCTGATACTGTGTGTTTCAAAGACAAGTGAAAATGTAGACTAAAATCCCAAGAATTTAAATTCAGAATCTGGAAATAAGTAGGAGCTTGCTATTAATGATCTTGGAAGCTTAGACTTTGCAGAGTGTCTCAATTTAAAATGGTTTTAACAATTAAAAGACTATAGATAGCTGCTTTATCAAGCACCTAATATTTTAGTTGGGTTTGTAAGTCGTTAATATTTCATAAGCCTCCATGAGTTTCACGGAGATTTAGAAACTAGGCTACTAAATCACAAAAGTGTTGTGAAAATGTGATTTAAAAAAAAAATCCTAAGCAGTGCTGTGCTTGGACTGGTTAAAACCTTCTGTGTCATGAGTGTTTCAGTCCTACAAACTGAATGACGTTGTCTCCTTGCTTCGTGAAATCTAGGGATGCCTTTCCTGCTTTTAAATACAGTGGGATCAGGATGTGAGCCTGTGATGTTCCTGGGGCTGGACTAATATTTGCTGCTTGATTATAAAAAATGGGATCATTTAAATAATGAATAACGAATAATGAAAGTTTTAAGGCTAACCTAATATTCCGTCCTTAGGATTTTACAATGTATGGAAATAGAGGAAATGAAATTGCAAATCTGCTGCCATGTAATCCAACAGGGGAGGAGGGTAGAGGGAAGGGAGGGCAGGTGGCTCAGTGGTCAGCAGGAGCTGACAGTGAGCATGGATGCTCATGGATAAGGTTTTTTGTTTTGTTGTCATGAAGCAGAAGGTGCTACCACAGTTGTGTGAGGTAGTGACCTCTACTGAAGTCCTGGAGGAAACCCTGTCAGGAATAGAGCAGCTTCCACAGAAGGTGGTGAGTGGCTCTACCACACTGCTCCCCATAGCTCACCCAGCAGAAATAGACTTTGGCTTATGTATATCAAGATACAGGCAAGCCAGGAAGCTGACATTTGTTTTGGCTTTTATTTGTTTGGGGTTTGTTTGTTTGTTCTGAGGTGGAGTTTTTTTGTTTGGTTTTTTTTGTTATGTTTTTTGTTTTGGTTGTGTTGGTTTTTGGTTTGGGTTTTTTTGGGGGGTTTTTGAGGAGAGAAAAAGCATTCTGGTTGCTTTCCTCTGTTTTCATGTTGTGTATCCCTGACATCTGAGCTGTGCTAGTGACTCTGACCCTCAAACCACTCACAGAAGAAATACTTTTCTAGGCCAGTCTCCCCTCACCCTGCCACTATCTGTCTGCAAGGGTGAGATGAGAAAGCAATTCATTCTCTGTTCCTGTTCTGACTGGTCAGAGCTCTTGACAAGGTGTCAGTGCCTACTGTGATAGGTGTTCTTAGACTTTTTTTTGTGATTTGAATACCTTACTCGGAAAAGAGCCCTGAGTTTGTTGAAATAACTCCACAGAGACTCTGAGAGAGCTTTGAGATTTTAAGACCAATCAGTAAACAGCATTGGCTTTGAAATACAGCCTTTTATTCAGTTACATCTAGTCAATTCAAGCTGTGGTGTCCTTGCATCTCTGCCACTCTTCAGCTGTATTTTGGGTTTGTTTCAATGCTTTCACAGGGCAGATATATCCTTAGCTGTCTCTGTTACAGGCAACAATGAGCTCCAATGCCCATGGAGTTCAGTAGCATGGTATAAAAAGAATGATATATCTACTGCTTCCTTAGAATTCTTATAAAAACAAACAAACAAAAAATTGTAGGAGAAGCTCTTTACTGAGCAAGCTGTTGAAGAGTTGGAGAGGACAGTAATGCATTCTGTGCTATGTGGAGAAGTAGTTATCAGCCCTGATACCTGTAGCATAATAATATTCATTATTATGCTTTCATCTTCTTCTACCTTACCAGAATGTGATAATGATACCTAGAAGTTTGAAGTTTAACCAAATTTCAGCGACTCCAGTGAGGTTTCTTCCTTTCTGCATCACTGGATGACAAGGAAATGAGAAATCTTTGACCAAATTCCTGCTCCTCTAGCCTAGGACAGCAACTGTCCAAGAGATGTCCTCAGCAGTCTCTCATCCTCATTAGGTATTTCCTTGCTCTGTGAAGGATTATTCTATCAGCAGAGAAGCTACAGAGTTCAAAATGAATGCAGCTAATTGTAGTTTGAACTCTTCAGCCATTTTAGAAAAGTCTGGAAAGGGAATAGAGTTGGGGAAAATTGTTGCAAATATGTATGAGTGGTTAAAAGGATGACAGTGATTTCATGGGCCACTTACTGTATCAGATGCATTTCTTGACACAAGGCAAGGGAGAATTACTCAAAATATCTTAAGCTGAATGAACTATGATGTAGAGTCTCTAATTCTTTATGCTGTACTAACATAATGTGTGCTTTGGGATATCCAGTAAATAACATGCTTCCTATTTTCTCAAAATGTAGTGATGTAGGCCCTATGGAGGATATTCCAACAGCCTCAGCTCCTGTTACTTCTCTTCTGAGTACCACAGTGCTGCTTGGCTAGACTGCAATGTGAGTAGATGAATTATGGAAATAGGATATTTTTTATTTTCTTCTCCTATTAATAAGACTGCATGAAAATCTCCCTCAGGAAAGAAAAAACATTCCCAAATAATCTTTCCTGAACATAACTTTATGAAGGTAACTCATTTTAAATTCTCCACCATTTAGGGACCCGTGGTATCTGTACCGCCTGTTGGCAATGTCCATTAAGCAGCAGCAGGAATGCATTTTTTTCCTTGGTTAGACACTCCAATGAGTTCAGTTCTGCAAGAAGAAATGTCTTTTACTCTAAATATTTTTTTTTTGTTCCCAGTCTAAATGCATTATGCAAATAATTCACTTCATAAAAAGATAACAAATGTTTGTGTTTTGGTTTGGATATTTTTTCAAACAGCTCTGAACATGATCGTTCAGGAAGCCAGTGTAATTTTAAGAGCTTAAGAAGAAGCAGCTACAGTATAATAGGATCTGGGTTTTATGCAAATAAAACCATTATGCCCATTACTGGAGCATAACAAAGTAGAGAGACCTCTGCACTTATGGGCAATATGACAAGTGCTTTATTTATGATAACTCTTAGAATTTTCTTTTGGCATTTTCTTGGAATTCCATGTGGTGTCCAAAAGGCAGAGTTTTATATTGCTGAAAAGAACTCTCAATATACTAACAAATTACTTTGTGCAAAACAAATGTTCTTCTTAGATTTTGTTTTGTTGCCTTTTAGCCCTCCAGCAGTTCAATATAGTCTTGACACTATGAAGGATTGTACTTCAATATGTATGGTTAATCTAACATAAACATGGAAGGTGGGAAAGGTCTTCAACTGTATGATTAAACAGCTCCTAAGTGTTACAGGTTCAGTGTGTAAAAGTCAACAAAAACCACCTTGCCATGGGTCAAACTGCAGAGTGCCCCATTTATTCTCCTACTGCACCAGGCAGTGGAGTATGTCAGCTTTCTAAAGGTCTACTCACATGCCCCAATGATCTGAATATCTTGATGTTCATGTCTATTTGTCATTTTATCACTCAGGTTTTTGTGTTCTACAGACAATGTCCTAAGGCATAGAAAAGCTGAGTGATTTCCTAAGTCTGCAGAAAGGCAGATATGAGCCTTGGCTCTGGAAAGCCAAGGGAATATTTTGATCATCCTTCATTTCTAGAAAGTCTGGCTTGTCAGTTTGTGTGTCCAATGACACCATGATTTTGATAATCCAGTTCCTTCCAGTTATACTAAGGAAAACGCCAAACAGCTTCGGGCTAAGTGTGCCTGAAGTTTATTCCTAAACATATGGTATCTAATGAGATTGTGCTTTCAATGTACCTAAATAACAACTAAATCTCTGAACAGTACTCTTACCTGCCTCTGAACGTGAGAGGTTCTAGGTTCACTTCCATGGGCAAATTGTTACAACTATGAGAGTACATTAATATATATTCTTTAAACTTGGTTATGCATTGTTTGATCTCTCTTCCATATTACTACTTTACTCTTCTGTCTCAATAGACATTGAGTTTCAGTGCATTGACATGGCAGTGACAAGCAAAGGGATTCTTCTGTGCTCTAAAAGCTTTGCCATAAAAATTATTATTAATTTGTTTTTTGAAAGGAAAAATGCCCATCCATCTCAGTTACTGGAAGCTTACAGTGCACAGTGAGGAACGAGTAGCTAAAGATATCTTGTTTCTGTGGTGGCACTTTTGTTGCTATATCAAAGGTTATAAAGAATAAACTGCCTGGATTTTAGGGAAAGCACACCCTAAAACCTTCACACTTCTGCTGACAATATTATTCTCTCTGTTAGAAAATAAAAAGTAGGCAAACCTACTTTCTCTTTTGTTTCCCAATCTTCCCAGGTAAGTCCCACTCACCACAGCCAGTAGCAGCAGAAGGGAGAGAAAATTGTGATGTGGTGTAGGAAAACGGAACAGATAATATGCAGTGTTCCTATATGTAGCCAGGTTATTGTGCTGTAGCCTAGGAAAAAGAAAAAATCCAGCTCTGCTTCTGTTAGCCACAGAGGAGTATCAGTTTACATATTTTTGAGCTAATCACAGCAACTTCTGTTGTAAATTTAATTAACCTTGGCTTAGCTCTATAAGTCCAAGCTTACTCTCTGCTCCTCTGGTCAGTGCTGGGGTTGCTCTGCTGGTCGTCTGTGCCTGAGTGGGGCTATTGGCAAGGGAAGAAAAACATGTTTTTCAGAAGAGGAAGGACTATTGGGGTGGTGATGCTTTAGCACTGAGCACCTGTTGGGTGCCACTTCCCCATCTGGAATACCCTCAACTAACATCAGCCAATAGTTCAGGCTGCAATGCCTTTTGCTTCAGGATTTATGTTCAGTACATAAAAATGTGACAAGAGCTCCTTGAAGGCATCGTGCACCTGCCAGCTGACCTGTCTCCTCCTTATTCACCAGTGGGAGGGATTGAGAGCAACAGCTTTATAAGCTGCTTTAAAAATAAAGATCTCCCATGATTTTTTTTATTTCTGCTGACCTAAGTGCAGGGCAACTGTAGAAATCTATTGGAAAAGCACTTCAAGGGACATAGTTGGCAAACTACCATCCTTTATGTGTGTGGTAGGACACCCACCAAGCAGTGGGGCTCAGCAAGTAGCCTCCATGCAAATATGTGAATGCCACTAAATGGCCCTTGTGAGCTCAATATAGTTTCCCTCAGTGAAAAATGCTGCAAGCAGAAGTACTTAGAGATACCCTTACTACTGCAGTAAGCAGAAATCCAGATATTGTGTGTAATTAAAGATAGCAAGGTTAGTGGAATGTGCAGATTATGCTGGCAAGTGTTAGGATATATAAGGTGCATGCTGCTATTCCACATGACCTGGTAAGGAAAGACAAATATGTTTAGGTTCATAGAGCAGCTTATGAAAAAGAAAAAACTATTTGTAATCTAATGTATACAAATTTATTTATGGAACTATCAGCTTTTGATACAAACTCAAAACCAGTCAAGGCATTTGTACTTAGAAAATCAATCCAGAATACCCAAAGTCTGCTTAATATTTGTACAAGTTGTTTTTCTCATGTTTCAGTAGTTTGATACTTCATTGACTGCATCTCAAAATATTTGTTTCCAACTCTTGGCATTGAAAGAACTTTCCTACACAATGAGCTATGAGACAAGACAAGGAAACTTGTCTTTAAAGTCACCTGTTCATGTAGGAGGTGGCACGTGATTGCCACCCAGAGGCTGGTTTACTTTTGTTAATGAAATTGTGATTCCCAAGATTAGAAAACTGTGACATCAATAGCAATGTCAGCCAAAAGCTACACATGCTGTAGAGGAAGGGCCCATCCTTTTCTCTTACTGAGTCACTCCTGAGGGGAAATTAAGTCCTGCTGCTGATCAGCTGCAGTCTGGACTGTACCTAAAAAAGCATTTCACTGTTGCTTCATTTCCAGTCTCAGCACTAGACCAGAGGAATGATCTTGGCACTTTTACTGGGATAAACCCAAAGAATGGTGAAAAGAGTCTTAAAGAATCAACTGATGAAGTCAGCATCTGGTCCACTTTGATTCCATAGGTTTGTTTTTACAGACTCATGAGTGGTACTTGTCCTGTAAATTATGAATATTAGTAGCTTTTTTGGAGGTTGTGTTGCTTTGGTTTCTTTAAAACATCATCTAGCCAGTACAACAAACATGCATTCTGGGGAGAGCAAAATTGCCATGGTGTATGAACAGGAATTATTATTTCCATAGAAACACTGTAACCAAGAACTCCATAATGTATGAGGGAAAGGTTTTTGGTTGTTTGAGAGATGAATTAAAGTGAGGACATGAAAAGGATGGCAGACAGATGCCTGACAACAAAAACAGAGTTTGAGGAGAGAATGGAATTACAGAGCTGGTCGACTCATTTACGTGGTAAAGTATTGTAGTCTTTAAGACTCTGTGGATTGAGTTATTTAAATCAATATATGCAGACCCAGAATAGACTAATTAGCTCAAACAGGTGTCCCATGAAGTCACACAACCTGCCCCTTGCAAATCCAGAGACTCCACCTGGATCTGTGCAGGAATTCAGTGTGCCCAATGCTGTGATGGTGGGGTGGGAATAACCTGCCAGCAGAAATCCCTGTTCCTGAGGCCACTGGGGATGAAGGGCCTGGCTCCTTGCAGAATCCACTTCTGACTCTTATCAACACAACAGCGTAGTTGTATGTTGGAATGCTGCAGAGGAGGGAAGAGGTTAATGATTCAAAAGTTTTAAATTTGGGAGGGAAAAGTAATTAAATACTGTAATCTGGACAAAAGCACAAAAATTCAGAAATTGAACAGTAAAAGAAAGGTTTATTTCTCTTTATTTTTAAAATTTGTCTCATAAGCACCAACAAACAGTTGCAAATATACAAAGACAACCTCTGTTCTTACATGTTTTGAAAACAGTACTTGAGCTGTAACATTTTTTCCCCTAGGAAAAATCTAATTTTACCCAGATTATTATACCTCTTCACAAAGAAAAATACTTTATATATCTATATATGTATGTATATAGTAAAGGGAGTCATCACAAAACTAGGTCTGTATTAATAGAACTTCTCTAAACAATAAAAAATTAATAAATTAGATTTTAAGTAGCCTCTTGGCATTCTTTGTGGCTTAGAGATTATACACTTAATTCAGATCTGGAACAAGGTACCTTGGATTCTTATTTGCTGAATGTGCTAGAGCTCTCTAAGACTAAAGGATCCACTTTGACAAAATATTAATTATTTCTGTAACTTTCAATATATATATATATATAGGTGGTTGTGAGTGACTGACATTCCTACTCGGCTTTCAAACACAAAATCTGGTAGAAATTCTGGATATTTGCAGCTCCCAAGTAATTCCTCCTATGGGATGATGGGTTTAGTTGCACTGCAGACTTTGTGTGTACAGGTGGACAATTCCTGTTAGACACATTCCTCATCTTAAATTTTCAGCTTAATGTAAACAAACATAATTCAATCATATTGCTTAAATAAGAAAGGGTGAAATATGTTGTTGTGCTGCATAGTTTCTTACAACAGTTTAATTGAGAATCCCCAGTGTTTTGAAACAGAGACTAAAAGTTTGGCAGGAGGCTAATTTACTATCATGGCTGTGCCTGCACCTGGCCTGATGCCAGGGATGAACAACATCATGTTCCACATATTCAGCAGAGGCTTGTCACAATCTGCCAAAGTCCCTGAGGGTGTGTCCTTCCATGGGGGCTGCTGGCCTTCTTTGGATGTCCCTGTGGGTGCTGGTGCTGCCAGCCAGGGCTGCTCCTGGGCAGGGCACTGGGACAGAGGGGCAGCTGAGTGGCAGTGGTGGCAATTGTGCCTCCTGTGACTGTGTGGCAGGCAGGAGGTGTGGGGTGAGAGCCCCTCTGGACACAGGGAGAGCACAAAACTGGTGCATTTAGTCTGGGAATGGGCAGCAGCAGAGAGAAGCCAGGAGAGCTACAAGCTTAAAGGAAACAACAGTTCCTCTCTGCCTTCATCTATAATTTGTTTCACATGAAGAAAATACTCATCTCCCTTCTACAGATTGCCCTCAGATGCTCTTGATGTAAAAACATCCTCTAGGAGCTGACCAATGGGTGTCTGACATAGGCTCATCAAATTGCTCTTTTTCCACTTAAATAACCAAAAAAACCCTAAGTAAATTAAACACTTTTGGCTTTATGTGAGGCCATTTTTACTTCTATGATTGTCTAGTAAGCTTTTCATGGCAATGTAGTGGTTTCATTGCAACTTCACCATTTTGCTCTGAGCTGACATTGTACTCATAACATCATACTTCTGTGAACTGACAGTGGAAGGAGGTTTTGGTTTTATTTTGGTATATGAGAAAGGGAAGGTGGAAAAGTAGCAATAAAATAGCCAGTAGTTTTACATTGTTTGCCTACAGTAGTACAACAACAGTACAAACCTGATACATGGAAATAAGTTTTCTCCCTCCTTTGAAAGATGTAAAGTTGCACTTGGAATTAGCAGTTTCTTGAAATGGCAGAGCATGTTTATATAAACAGGCATTAAACCTGCAGAATAAATTTTTGGGGTGTTCATTATTACAACTATTTCTGGTAGAAATAGCCAGTTTAACTGGCTTTCTGTAGTCATAATTGTGAGGATGTCTTGTGAGCCATGCCCACATCACCCTGCATTGCTTCAGTCACTTTTCTCAGTTTCTCCTAGGGAGTTATGCATATGCCTCTAAGTTCACAGATGTTTTGAAAAAATTCTATTACCTTCCAATTCAGACTAGCAACATAGCAAACACTAAGGTTTTCCCTGTGTCTTTGTTCTGTTACAATGCAGTGTAACTCATTATGCATTTCATAAAACAAAGTCTGGGATTTTGAAGGTGATTTTATTTCCATCAAATGCATGAGCTCTGATCACTTCCTTTGCTGGCTAGAAAGGGGTCTTACCATGAAAAAAACCCCAGACCTAGAGCTGCAAATGATTCATGAACTGACACAGCCTCACATTCTGCTGTGGTTTTGTCTGTGATGCAGTCCTCAGTTTGTATAAAGTCATCAAAACACATTAAAGTCAGAAAAATATAGAAAAACTGACTACTGTGATTTTTTTGGTCTTCCTCAGTTAGTTTATACTAATCTCCACAAAACTCTAATGCTGTGTAATGATGTGACTTGAGAAGAAACCAATTAATCACATAAATAATTCCTGCCACCAAAAATAGCAGGGTTTTTAAAATAAAACCTGCATAGAAACATTTTCTCAAAATACCGGTTTCATTCATCTTACATCTTTTACAATCTTAATTTAAGTTTGGGTGTTTGTGTCTGAAAAGCATGGCAGATTAAGGGCTTTTGGGCAAAGAAACATGCTTGATTGACACTAATACATGTGATCCTATCTGATTACAGATGTGAAATATACTTTCAAGCCTACCCCACAATATATTAAAGGGATGTTTTTTATAGTGTGCTGCTCTGTACCAGTAAAGAAAATGCTTTTTAAAGTGTCTTCAGGGGAGCTTTTAGAATTTTCCATGTCCAAAACCATAATAATTTAAATAATGTTTGGAATATTCTCTCTGAGGTCTGTGCATTAGCACTGAACTCATACTAAGCAGCAGTCAAAACTGTATCCTCTCTGCTGACAAAATTATTTTTAAGGGCAGATCCTGTTAACACTACAGGGAAGCTCATTGTCCTTGAAAAAATTATGAGAAGGTACAGGAAATTATATGTGCTAAGTTAATTTCAAAGTCAGATTCTGTTAAAATCTCACTTGTTTTTTTTTCTCCACAGCTCTGAGGATTCTGTGTAAAAATATAAATGTTCAGGTTGTGATGCTTCAGGGTTGGATTGAGACTATGATTTGACATGCAGCTCCTCTGAAGTAGAGCCAACCTGTGGGAGAAGCAATGCTGATCGCAGAGTGAAATTCTGATCCTTTGTAAGCTTCCATGTGCAAGTTTCCTATAATCCTTGCATTCCTCTAAACCAGTTTTAATTCTAAAACTGCTTGTTTTATGCAGTGTGAAATTTGTATTGCTGAAATCAGACGACTTGGCTCCTGATAAATAATTGGAATAGCTTAGGAGACAGTATGCACCACTGATGCCACCCATGTTTCCAGATAAGCTTTTCAAGCTCCGAGTACAACCTCTTTTAGGAGACTGATTTCAATTAAAAATATCCCTAGTTTTGGTATGATTGGAATATCTGTGAGACTGGCATGACTGTAGAGGCTTGATAAGCAAAACACTCACAATTTAATAAGTGCTGTGGTTTGTTTTATATAGATTCTGATTTTGCTTGGGAATAAAAATAGCCCACAAACATGGTGAAGGGTGAAAGGGTTGACTTGAGATTCATGGAAAATGAAGTAGATAGCTGGGAGTAGCTTGGTGGTATGTACAATTGAAGCTGGAAAATTAAGGTTCCAGCTGACTAGTCAAGTTACCTATAGCTAAACAGTGTTCAACCACTGCACCAAAAACTTCACATATTGAAACTCTTTACTGTCACTGAAGTGGTAGAGAAATTCCATCTGTGAGGAAGTGAAGATGCCACTAATTTGTAATTATTAAAAAAGGCTGAGATTGAAGAATTTCCAATTACTACTTGGATGACATTTTATTTGGTGAAGAGATAAGGGGTTTGCATTCTTTATTGATAAGAATTTCTCCATCCGAACTCTCGTTCTGTGCAGCACGCAGGGAATGCTTTGGGAAGGCAAATTTTGATTCCAAAATATATCTCTGATAAGGACCTCAGTGGCTTGAACTCACATTACAGAATTTTCGGATCAAAGCTTTATCTTGACAATGAAGAGAGTACTATTTTTATTTAAGTTCTATTTAGAGAGAAATCTCTAAGAAATGTATCTTCTTGGAAAATCCCATGCATGTTGATGGCATTATTCTAAATGGAGATCCTATTATGGGATTCAGGACTGACTGTAAGGTGCAGACAAGTGTATCTGGGAGGATTGCAATTCCCTGGCATCAGTTAATGCCTAACAGCTTTGGCCTTGCACTGTACCATTGTCTTATTTCTTTCTATATCACAATTAAACATTTTTTATTGTACTAAAAAGGTGATTGGGATGCAGTGTTTTCAAAAAGTCTTCTTCTGGCAGAGGTTTTACACTGTGGGACAGTGACAAGTGTGGAGTTCAGTAACAGGCTATTTCCTAAAATTCACAGCAAAGAGGCAATGTATGAAGCTGAATGTTGGCAAAGCTTTCTAAATCAAGGTTAAGTGTCCTTTCTGTGGATCTTAAAATGTAGGAGCGGTACTTTTCTCCATAAAAACTAATACTTTTGAGCTTTCAATCTTTGATATCATATGAGAAGCTTTATAAGGAAATGTGTTTCAGCCTGTATTGGATAATAATGTCAATGTTTTGTGTAAACAAATACTGGTAATTGTAGGAAGCATTTTCGCTTCAACCACTAACACAAATCCATGTATTCTGCTGACTACCATTACTGCTGAGTTCTCTCTCCTTCAATTCTTTTAATATTGTTTGATTAAGCTTTAACTTTGGTGGTTTAATTTTTCCTTCCCTGGGATCCTGAGTGTTAATTTGGAATGAACTCTATCCAAAGCATGCATTTGAGAAGGGAGATGGTCAATAGCAGAGTTTCATTGCTGGATATGTTCTCTGGCTACACCCAGAAGTGTCTTGTGTTTGTGAACTCTATTCTCCCTGCAGGAACATTCATTAGTTTAACTGAGTTCTTTAAAATCTCACTGGCCCTGCAAATTTCTACATTACATCTGTACCTGTGCCAGTTGTATTTCTAGAATGTTTTTGCATTCAAAGCTGTTTCATGCAGTTTTGCAGAGCAGTCTGTGTTGACTGGGAGTTCAGCAATGGCATCTCTATGGTGCTGTACCTGCAGGCATGGTTCTAGAAATCTGTAATTAGTCTATTCCATCATCTGCTGATTGTGTTAGGTAGCCTCCTTAAACAGAGTCAGTTCTCTGAGAGAGTGGGTAAATGTTAACTTGTATACTCTTCCAGTGCTCTGTAGTGTTGGACATTCTCTGGGTGTTTTACAGAGGCAGAGATCTGTACAAAAAATAGAGTGCCCTTAGCTGAAAACAGACTGGGTTTTCTCCATACAGCCCTGTCAAGATGTATCAAATCTGTTCTGGAATGACACTTTCTGAAGGAACATTTTGTTTGTAGTTTTAGTGATCTGCATTTGCTACAGTCCTGATTCCTTATCCTTATTTGTTGTACTTGCATGCTGGCACTTCGTTCTCACTGTTTCTCAAATTCAGACCTCGGAAAAATTTCTCCAGCTCTTTCTCAGCTTAAATGCACTGTCATGCCTGCATTTCCTATCCCCTCCCCTGTCACTGATATTTCTCTACATCATCTTTGTTTCATCTGTCTCTGCTTTCTGCCTGTGTTTACATGGCATCATGCTCCAAGCATGACCTTCTGCTTAACATAAACCACAATGTTCTTTAAGCATGTAAACAAAGTTCTTTAAATGTGTAAAACCCTTCTTAATCCACTAAACACTCAGTTCACAATGGCACTATTGATACCACACCACTTTTTTTGGTCTTTTATACTTGTACTCAAGATGTGCAGCTGGTGCTGCTCTTTCAGTACCTATTGGTTATAGGAAAAACATTGTGAGTGCTTTCAATGCCATAGCAAGAAATTTGAAATCGTCAAAGATGTAGATCTTCTGTTTTAACATCAGTATTTCTCCAGTGAGAATTGTATTTAGATAGTCCTTACAGCTGTTTCTTTATTTCCTCTGAGCTATATGGGGGCACAAAGCCTCTTACAATCTCTTGGATACATCTTTTAGTACCATGAAATTCTTCAGCAGAGGTGACCTCCTGGGAGGAAAGCAACAGACAATTAATTCATAACTCTAAGTGGTAGTGTGGCTGGGAGAACTAAAGACTAATTGAGCTAAGCCTTCACTTGACTGTTTATTTTCATAACCTAATTGTTCATTTCAACAATGACTGTAGGCAAAGTGATTAATATAAGCTGTGAGAGCAATCAAGCTGAAAGAAGATGGCAATGGACTACAGGAGGGTGTCCTTGTTCTCAATTGTCTTATTTTGCTGCAGTTTTGTAAAGCTCTTCAGCTGAGCTATGGAATGCCCTGGAATTGCTTTGATAGCCAGCAGGTATATCAGGCTCAATCTATTGACAGGCATAGTGCCATTGCTGGTAGTGTTTATAGCAATAAAATTCTAAATAGATTCTTCTATTTTGTTTGTCCTTTGGTTCTTTCCTCTGTATCATCCTCTGTCATCTTCTGACACAAGCAAGCTATAAATGCTCACTTGCCATTTGCAGGTCAGGTCTCATTCTTTGGACAGAGAGACTCCCTCCCAGGAGACACTCTCTCTCTTGCTTGTTGCTCCATTTTCCCCTTTCAGAAGGAATAAAAGCCCTTTGTCATTTGGCCTTATTTCCCCTATCACTTTAAAGAAATGTGATGTTTTTCTCTATATGAACAAGGTGAGGCTGATTGAATGAGAAGTTCTTTCATGTAGTTGCCTGCATTAGACTTTTAAATTGCAAAGCAGAATTAAACTAGATATGCAGTGATGCTTTTATAAGATATTTAAAAGTCCAGTTCCTCTGGCAGCTGGCCTAGATTGTCACAGTATTAGATTTCTTCAGCAAACTGGAAAAGCATGACCTTGACATCTTTGCTTCTGTTAGCTTGAAATAAAGCTGGTACCAGTCACTCACAAGTGGAAAAAATACATTATAAAGCCTTATGTGCTTGTTTTGAAGCAGGTAGACTTAAAAACCTCAAGAGTAAAAAGCATTTTCTTACGTTCAGTTTCTTATTTGTGAACATTGTGTGCTGAGAAACGCTTCTTACAATCAGCTGAAAGTTGGCCACGCTTACATGCTAGTGTTNCATGCAGAAGAAGGAAACTGTATCATCAACATCATTTCATTTATGCTTAGATAGGTACAGCAGAGTCTCACTGTTACATCAGCACAAGCTGATATGTAGATATGCTGTAGTCAAGATAAATAAATCCATGTCCCTAAAGCCATTCCTTCCTTTTAAAGCCTTTTTACACACAGCTGAAAGAATAAGTTCCTCCTGGCACAATGGTTAAATGTGATGCCACGCTTGGTCTTCACGTTCTAATTGCCTGAAGCAGAACCCCAAATGATGTTTATGGTTTTTGTATTGTATTTTAGTTATTTTCCCAGGTGTACCGTTTTTATGACATTGATGCATGGCACCCAAAAGAGGATAAGTTTTCATAATTTTATGTTTTAGGTGAAAAATTTGCTTCATTTGGGCCTTCAGTATTTATTGATTTCATACAGCATCAGGAAAGGAATGCCAAAGAAGACTCTGTTAATTTTAGAGCTGCCAATAAATTAATTTCTACTGTTTTCTTCTCAAAAGCAGTTTATATGAGAGTGGTCCAAGTTCTTCACCCTTTCTTATGAAACTGTAACAAAGTCCAATATTGCAAAATACCCTGTCATGAGCCAGAAGCAGAGGATGTTGGTACAGATTGCTGAGATTGAAAGGTGTCAGTAGTGCTGCCTCAGGCATAATTCTTCCAGTGGGATTGGAAGCAAGAGTGCCTTCTTAAAGGGAAGTCCCACTGAAGAATGGGAAATCCCAGTCATCTGCAGAGGAAAAGCAATTCATTCTATTCCATAAAGCAAAGGCTCACACTTTTCCTACGTTTTTGAATGTTTTCAGTAAAGTTGACATAGGCATGACCTAGCTAAAGAAAATCATATCTGTGAGAAAGATACATAATTGTGTTGAGCCAGAAAAAAAAAATTATTATATTTACTATCAACAGCAAGAAAAATACTGGCTGCTCATCAGCATAGGAAAAGTGATTGGATTCTGAATGCAAAGGAGTGTTGTGCCTGCCCAAAGAGCAAAAAACCAAAGCAAGAAAAATGAATTTTTCAACTTCTTCTCTTTTTTTTCCTTTTTATTTAATCTTTAAAAAATGCTTCGTTGTTGGTAAGAACTTAATGAGAAAGTGCTAGACATGAGGAAATGAACCAAATTTGAATTTTTCTGCCTTTCATTGCTTTGGAAGGTTCCTCTATGGAATCTCCATCATATCTTAAAATGCAGTCTAGTTCCTTCCCCAAGTCTCATCTGGGTAGTGGATTAAATGTTTCACAGCTGAATGGAAGAAGTCATTAGGTCCATGCTGTGTTTCTGTTACTCTGCATGTGCCACCAGGTCCCTTGTAATTAGTGGCCCTTGTACTGCAGTTGTCACTGAGGAGCTGCACACGTGCTCACCTGTGCTATGAACTGCTCAGGTGTACGTGTGCATTTTGTCAGGCAGGAGAGTCCAACCTGCCCCTGCAGCAGCACTCCAACAGCTCCTCTCTGTTATCTCTGACTCCTGCCCAGACTGGGGCTTTCGTTCCAGGTATTTTACAGACAGGCAGCAGCAACAGGCTCTTTTACCTCTGGAAACATTACACTGTCCTAGGGGAACACAGGTAATGGGGGCTGTCCTCACCTGCCTTCACAGTGTGATTGTTCTTGCCTGAGTAGCAGTCTGCTGGTTAAGGGAGATAGGTGCTGAAAGGTTCTTCAATTATTTGTTTAATCAGGGAATGTAGTTGACAGCACCCATCTATAAAGAGAGTATTGCGTGTCAGTACTCAGTGTCTATTCATAACAAGATTTTTAGGCAGCTTTTGAAATTTATAGGGGGATAGTGCTAATCTTTGTTCCTAATGTTGGTTTTTATGATCATAGGAAGCAATTCTGATAATAATGTTATACAAAGTAATTTCAAGATAAAGAAAAATCCCATGTTATTTACTTCCTTTGTGATATTTATGCCTCTTGCTCTACAGATAAGGCCTTTACATTCATATCTGATGAAGTAAAATACTGTTTATCTCCTTCCCCTGTCAAAAGAAAATCTGGTTCTTTCACCTCTTCCCTTACCTTTCAGACTATCTCTGGCTAAAAGTTTATAGAGGCAAGAGGAGCATCACTTTCATTGAAAATGTGTTATTTTCCACCATTTCCATATGAAATTGTTTCGTATGAGACTGGGAAAGAACTTATGCAACATGGATTTCATCACCTGGGAGCCCCTGGGACCAAGACCAGTGTTGTTTTACTAAGTTTAAACTTTTTCACAGAAGGATAAATCCAAGGCCCTTTGATGACACCAAAAAGATCCCCAGCAGTTATGACAGATTTTTATTTATGGCCTAACAAAATAAGGCCCTTGAGTGCAGGACAAAACAAACTAATATCTGTTTATGATATAACTGATTACTTGGACATCAGTTTCTGAAGGAAGTTTTGTGTTTTCCTTACACATGGTAGCTGTTTTGTGACACCCACAGCCACCACAAAAGCTCTTTAGTAAGTCACAAGTAAAAATATATATTTCCTCCTTGCCCAGAGATATTTATGAGTTTGTTCATAAATTAATGTACTAAAAGTATGCAAAATTAGATCAGACACAATGTATAGCTTCCTTAGGCTGGTACATAGATGCATTGCTGCACAGTCTTTCTATTCTTACTGGCAGTTAACCCTCACCTCTTTAAAATGTGGAATGTTTGACCAAACACTCACAAATAGACAGGAATATCTGAAACAGTGCTACAGGCTGAAAGGTCTCAGTGTAAGGGTCTGACCTGCCAGCCCTCCAGCTCACAGCAGAATGCTGTGATGGACACATGCAGCTTTCTTCCTGAGCCCAATACATATTTACAGCTGCCTCCCAGAGAACTGTAGCTTTGTGAAAATGGTACAAGTTTTGTCTGTCCCTTGGAGGATTTATTTACTGTGAGCCTAAGCTGAACCCCCTTGGGCTCACTGCTTTTTAAGGCAAGAATCAACCCAGGCTTAACGCGGATCTTTTCCTCCCTGCTCAAACAGTGAGGTGGGCCAGACATGTGTCTTCAAGTCTGTCATTATGTCCAGCATGTGCTTTTCTGCCACATGTCATTAAATGAAAGGAGACCCTAGGATTGTGGCTGACCAGATTATCACTGTGGGTTTTGATTTCCAAGGTTTTCTTCACATTTCAGCAGAGGAAATAAATGGTAAAAAACTACAACAAAAAGGTTGTCAGAATGCCACACACCTGCCATGATATTTGGTGCATTTTATTTATTAAAATGTAGTGGATACAGATGAATTTTTTGCTCAATATTTATCACTTCATCAGTCATGAAACAGGAATTTTTGCATGCATAGATAATGGAGAGGGAGGGTGCCCGGCGTGATTTCTCTGCTGATTGTTAAATACGAATGTGCTTTGTTGAAATGCTCCATTCTAACTTGCACTGATATGCTCCAGAGAATGACAGTATCCTACATGATGCTGAGGAGCAGCACTGTTGAGAGGAGTAACTGTCCTTATTCCTCAAAAATGGAAGAACATCACCAGCACAAAAGTATAACAAAGTTTTGGTGCTTGGTAATACTGAGAAGTGCTGCATTTGGTAAATTCTGTCTGCAATTTATTAATTTAAATGTTAGACAGCTATTCAGGGAAGATAATTTCTCTGGCTGTTATCCTGTCCTAAACAGAGGGTCAGGCTCCAGGGGGAGTCAAAAATGCAGTGATAACATTGTGATGTATTACAAATAGAGCAATCAAAGTTGCAGGGCTTAGGGCAGCCCATGAAATGCAATAGCTGGAGGCCATGTCAGACAAACTCCCAGCAGTGAGTCTCCTCTGCCTCGCGTGATACTATTGATCCAGAACTCCCCTGAAGGCACTGGAGAGCCACAGTTCTTCCTACAAGTGATCTTTTGTACTTGGAATGAGTTGGGGCAATAGTTCTGTTCTTCAGTGACTATAATGATTTGATAATAATTTGAAGAGCTCCATTACTATTGGAAGTCTTGGGCTCAGAATAAACCAGGGTTCATTCTAGTGAAATTCCTACTTAGCTTTAAGCTAACATATTTCAAGTTGCTTTGAGGCTTATCCAATGTATTACTAAATACAGACTGCAGAAACACGTAGCACTATCTTTTTGG
The DNA here is from genome assembly GCA_013400855.1 of Buphagus erythrorhynchus. NCBI lineage: Eukaryota > Metazoa > Chordata > Aves > Passeriformes > Sturnidae > Buphagus > Buphagus erythrorhynchus. Next base: position 85,069 of record VZTT01050929.1, read on the forward strand.
AAAAGAAGAAAAAAAACACCTTATCCAGACAACATGCAGTTGACTAATGTACATGAAAGCAATACAGATGTCAACTGATTTGACTAAGAGATGTGAGGAAATTAATTTAGAGCCTATAGCTCTTTTCAGTTAGGAAAAGCATGATTACTTGCATGGAAACTATTTTCCTATCACCTTGTGCTGAAGTTAATTATGGCACTAAAACCCTCAGGACAGAAATGAACCTATGAAAATACCAATCATGTATTCAGCAGTTGGTGCAGATACCACAGTTTGTAGTGTGTGGTATTGGGAAGGGGTGTGTTGGAAGACTGAACATGGAAGCAGATTAACTGACAGGTAATGGTGTCAAAAGCACAGGAAGAAGGGTCACTACCATTTCATTCTAATTCCAGCATGCCTTTGTGAAAACATCTGTAGAAAAGCAAGTGAACTGAGAAGCAGCTGTGCTATGGATTCGAGGTCTGGAAGCCAGCCATTAGTTCTGTGAAAAGTGATTAAGCTGGAGTGCCATGTCCTTTGTTAGGCCGGTTCCCAGCAGGTAGTCAGGATCCCATTAGCTGCTTTTAGTGCTTACAACGTGTTCCCCCACTGCTTATGTGCATTAACCAGTGATTGCCAGTGCACAGGGAGACCGAGCTGCTCTGGGGTTTTGCTTTATTGCTCCTTAGGAGCCAAGAAGCTGCAGCTGAGCTGGAGTCAGCTCTTGGCTTTCCTGTCCTGTGGAGCCCTAAGCTTGACTTCTCTTCCATGCTGTTCAGCTGGGACCTGGTGGGAAGGAAATTGCTGCTTTGGGGAAGTTTATTCTGTACTCAGCAATTCCTTTCTCTTCTACTCTCCCCCAAAAGACGAGGTAAAGGCTGGTTGTTCTGGCTCTGCCTGTGGCTGGGTACCTCAGGCAGTTGTACTTTTTGTTCAGGCTTATGTGTTGCC
>VZTT01050929.1:86040-98824 GCA_013400855.1 Buphagus erythrorhynchus
GGGCTAAGCAGCTGTGAGGGGAGTGGAATTGTATAGATGTCTGGGTAGGTACAGGGTGTAAAACCTACTCAAAAAGACAAAAAATGTTTAAAACATGTATTTTGACCATGAGTAGCAACCATTCAAAGGAAAAAACAATGCATGAAAGCTTTAGGGAAGAAGCTGAAAGCCAGACCTTTGGCCAGTATGAAATGTGTTGCTGCATTGAAGTCTGATCAGCCCCAGCTGAGAGAGAAGCCTGCAAAAAAAGGTCTGAGGAAACGAGAGAAGGGATTGTCTCATACACACAATGCTGTGTCCCATGTAATTCTTAGAGGAATGGAAAGAATGTTGTAAAATCAAACTGCAGTCCACCTTCCTTTTTTCTCTATATTGATTTGGAAATTCCTGGCCAATTTTGCATGTTTCAAGTAGCAGTCCTAGAGGTAAAGGTAAGGTGCAAAGAACGAAGCATGTATGGATATATTTTAGACTCCTAATGCATCAAAACAGAGGTTTTAGAAAATGCTTTGTACAACATAAGCTACAGTTATTTCAACTGTAACTTAAACAGCATATAGCAACTTCCTTTAAGGCTAGGCAGTACTGCTGAGAACCTGCTTCTATCAAGTCATTAATACTTCTATTCCTAGTCAATACAGTACTTTTAAATTAAAGAATTTTCACAGGTATGTAACTTTCAGCATACTGTCCTAGTTAAGTATTTGAAAACCTATAATTTAGATTTTAAAATTGGATGAGAGAGGCCCTGAACTAAATCCATTATCCACTTCTAGAGATGTTTGAATTTGACAGTTCTGTCACAAGCCTTGCTGTTGAGCTCACTAATATTGTGATATAGCCTTTAATATTTTCCCTTACTCACAGGCTGGACAGGAGATGTTTAGAAAAAAACACTAAGGTAAGGGCAAGTGTTGCAATTTTTGAAATTTAACTACTATCCTGATCCACTTAATCTTGTGACATCTGCCAAGAACTGAATATACAGTTTTATATAATGTACTGAATATACAGTTTTAATGCGTTTTAATTTTTCATCAGAATCTGACATTTTAAAATGCTTCTGCCACTCAGTGAAGACTGAAGTCCGAGTTGCATACACAAACTGTATGTGAAAGACCCTGTTTACTATCCAGAATGTTTCTAAAAAGTGTCAAGTTGCTGTTCCTAACTGTTTTTCTCTTAAGCTATGGACTGAGATATTTGCAAGCATCTTTGAATTTCAGCAACTACTTAAATATTTATATAACACTATTGCAAAATGTATGTATACACAGGCAGACTTTTTAGCTTGGAGATGTAATTAAAGGGGCAGATGAGTACATGAATTCTTCAAGTGCTCATTTATAAGTTTTTAGAGGGCTCATTCTAAAAGTAATAAAACAGTACTAGTATTGAATATTCTTACACTATGAAAGAAAGGTATGAAAATGCAGCAATGTGCATGATGGTAGGAGATTTTTCACTGTAGACTTGAAAAAGCACTGAGGTACACTGAAAGTACTTTGAAATGGGGAACTTCTCTGTGTGCCAAGATTAATCAAGGAGTGGGTTGTTTGTTTGAGTTATGGGTGTGCACAAGGTAGTCCCTGCACCAGTGGTTCAAAACCAAGCTGAAGTTAGGCTGATGCTTTCTGCATTCATGCAGCATTACAATAATAAATGATAGTGTGGGATTGCAGCTGTAAGAGAAGCTTGTACTTTCTTGTTTTCCTGGTCATTTAATGAAGCATTTGAAGGTCTTGAAGGCTCCAGTGTTATCTATTTGGTGCCATCTATCAACACCAAAGACCACTGAATCTATATAGAGATTGTCATTCAAATTGCTTCCATGTGAAAATTAATCACAACATTTTAGCTTCCTGTTATTTCAGACTGCTTGACTTTGAGGCCAGATCATGTGTAATGATGGCAGTCATCTTCACATCAAAAAATATGTTGGGCAAAACTGATAGAGTGTACACAAGCTTCTAATTGTTATCAGGTGTGAAACTGAGACCTCATATAAAGGAATTAGTGTAATTTAGTAATTGTTTGCTTCCTGTAATGAAAGTCAGGATTAAGATGTTGCTATGGATGTTTTATGTAATGAGGACTTTGGATTTTCAGTCTATGAATGTAGTGGTTTTAATATGTGCTGAACCGAAGCAAAATTCAAATTGAGCAATGTAAATATTCATTAGCTATGATGAAGTTAAAGCTGTGTTTTAAAAACATTTTTTGTTTCATTCCTGAAGGAGCAAATGGGCTGAAGTGCTTCTGCTAGCAGCTCTTGGTGTCATTTGTGTTCCATCCCCCACTGTGACAGTGTGTTCAGAGAGGCTGAACAAGGACCACAGCTCTGGTTTCACTGAAGTTACCTAAGAAACTTAGCAGAGGGATAAAATTATGCATTTCAGCCATCATCTCTATTGACAGTATAATTACACTTCAGGCAGATCACCTTAACAATTTAATAATTTCAGCTTGAAATTTCATAGCTGCTTTTTCCAGATAACATAAGTTTCTGATGACCTACTGGGAGCCCTGCAATCGACAGTTGGGTGTTTTTCATCCAGTTACACATTAAACCCACTGGACATACCAAAGGGTTTTAGAGAAATGTAAAGTCTCAGTTTAAAAGAGTGCAACCCATTGGTGAGTAATTGCAGTTGATAATTCCATTACCTCCTGGGCAAAAAAAATCCTTAGTATACCTGATTGTTTCTAGCACTACCTTCCAGCCATTGCATCTTGTTATCCTTTGCTGTTTGATAGCTCCTAGAGTCAGATACCTTCTTCACATAAAAACTAACTAGAAAATGTGGAAATTCATCATCTTGTACCTTTTGATAAGGAGAAAAGACAAAACTTCCATGAAAAACATTTTGCCACTGTTATCTATTTTGTTATCTATTTATCATTTTTTGATTACTTTGCAGAGGTGTAAATACAGAAAGCTAGGCATAGTCATTCAATATTGATAATATATAATTTTTAAGTGTATTCTGTATTTCTGTATTGCAAGTTGCATTGGTGAAATAATGACTGCCTTGCTGCAGTCCTGGCAATCTGGTGAATCCTCTGTGCTGGAGGCTGCTGAGTGCAAGGGACGATGTAGTGGGCAAAAAAATTATATATTTGTCAGCCAGCAGAGCCATGGTTTTGCTACTTAAATGTTTATTGCGCTCCTGTTGAACATTTGTATTTGAAAATTTTGTTTCACGAGCCAATTCTTGCCAGTTTGGTGTTTCAGGCAGGAGCCCCTCTGTGCTCAGGGCTGCCTCTCTGAGTGAAGTTTGCAATACCCACGAAGGAGAATACAACATACTGTGCATAGAATTAGTCATCTCTTGGACTTTCACGTGCAATACATTCTGACAAGCTCTGAAGCATGTCATTAGGTTCTACATTAGTAGCCCTCCTTGTTTTGCCTATTGACAATAAACCATAGCAAGGACAAAGGATGCAGATGGCCTTACTCAGAATAGATAGACTCACACTGGAGAAGTTCCTGGAGGATTTTCTCACACTGTTCTAGTATGAGTTATAAATAACATGGTAGATTTCCCTAACTACAAAAGACATTTTCATGTCTCTCTGAGTGTCTGGAGTTGTAAAGTGCCTATAGGTCTCTTCCAACAATGGAACAAAACGCATTTGTGGATCCCTGAGAAACAGTTTTACGTGCCACTCTCTCAAATGTATATGTAAGAAATCCTCTGTATCCTGAAGCTCAAATAATGAGAAAAATTGCTATCAGGTGAATCCTTGAAATCCTAGCAGATGGCTGTATCTAGCTTGATATAATTTCATCTTATCAGTGATTTTTGAATTGTCTCAAATGTCATCATCTATGGTAAATTACATATTGCATCTGTTCTGCAGGAACAAGTGAGATCAGGACTGAAATGCTATTGAGCATACTCCCATCTGCCTAAACCAAGGGGTGCATTTAATGAGGTCTCTTTTCTTCTGCACTTCCATTGTGCCAAATGGAACTAAGCATGTCATGAATTTTTTTGCAGGAGGTGATGCAAATTTTAAACAGTCGGGCAATAATTAAGATGGCTTTTTTTTTTCCCCAGTGCCTTGTAAAAGAAAAAAAAAAAAACCAGAAATTATGAAACTTAATTTCATAGTAGTTTTTTGGATTTTCTTTTTATTTTTTTTCATTTTTTTTCACATTAATTTTCAATGTAGAATACTGCATGTAACTTCTGTTACTTTCAGTTAGAAGAGAAGGTCCAGTTAGAAGCCTGGTTCAAATTAAAACTGCCCTGTCACCGACTGTGGCTCAGGTTGGGGGACATTCATTCTACTGCTCTGAACTACCCAGAGCAGCAACAGAGTTGGCAAAACTACTCGAGGAAAGAGTGTGGGGAGTTACTGAAAGAGCTCCCTAACAGCTCAGGATGCCATGTCCCAGAGCAATCTGAGCTTGTTCTGCAGGGACATGGTGTCCTCCTGGACAGCTGAAAGAAATGGAGCAACAAGGCAGTTGCCCCTGGCCCTCAGAGTGTTCTAGAAGCACATTCCAGGCTGACCACTCGTGTTTTAGAAAGACACCTTTCTGCTGTTCCTGTGATGCCCTGCTGGGTTATTTGTAATGGAGCACTCACCTCTTCCCATCTAGTGCATCCCTGCTGCAGGAGCACTCTGGACTGACAGCTCAGTAGCCAGCAGCTGGAACCTTTCCACACTTTCTCTTGCTCACCACACACTATTGTGCAGATGCCTTCAAAAGTGCTGGTTGCTTTTACCTGGGAAATTTGTCATTTATATGATGATATCAAGAAAGCTTTGATACTCAGAGAAGTGTTTTGGGTGCTGTTTGAAAGGTCGTGCATATAAGTAATTCTACAGCGTATGTATTATGTAATTTGGGAGTAGGAAAGTCCAAAAATTGTTTTGTCATTAGTCTTTGGTTTTTTAACTACTACCTTTTAAAAATACTGGGGCTTTTGTCCTCCCTTCTTTTTTCTTCTCCTTTTCAAATGATACTCTATGAAAAAGATTGTGCTCTTCTTTCTACTTTATCCTGATAAGAATAAAAGTGCAGGCTGAAATCCTGAATCTTAACCTGAGAAGATCTGGAGAGCTTTTAGAGTGCCTCAGACAGCCTATCCCTTATGCATGCTAAGCCAGAAGAGTGCATTCAGGCCCTTTAATTTGGATGAAAATAGGATGTGGGATTTTAATGCAGTAGTCTTTTTTTTTTTTTTAGAAATTTAAATTTCCTGCTGCACTTGTGGTGTCTGTTGGATCTTGGAAACACAAGATATTCCATGTTTTTCAAAATCCTTAAAGGCACATTTTTTTTCCCAGTGCTGTCAGATATTGTCAGTAGATCTCCCCAATCTAATTAAGTGGTCACTTAATCAATCTTCACACAGTAGTTTTTCATTTTAAAGGACCTTCTCAGGGAAGGGCAAAGTGCTCCTTTAAGGCTCTGAGGTGGTTTTCCTTATGTGCTGTTCAATCTTCTCATAGCAAACTGTTGCAGCAAATTCCTAAACCTCCTGATAAAAATCAAATGCTTCACAGTATGCATTAAATATTCTCCTTCAGGCATAATTTTTGTCTGAAAATGAAGGAATTGCTCTGAACTCTCAACTTGGCCTAGTTTGGAACAGGCAAATTGAATGACTGGTACTGTCTCTTCACAGCTGAATTGCTTCAGATTTTTCTTTGAACTAGAGTTAGGGGATTTTTTTTCCCCAGCAACTTGCATGGTTTATTGCTCTGGTGAATTAGAGGCTTTTCGATGCAGAATGTTTCTATTTAATACCAAACTGGAGATGCTGATCCAGTTCCTCATGGCTGTGTGAAGTTTGTTTTCCTTGGGAGGTGAATGTCTCAGTGCTGCAGCAGCCTGTGACAATGAGTGACACGATGTGCTGTGGCCATGGTGGCGTGCCTGGGCTGGCTGTGTGGCACCACAGCATCGGAGGCTAAGGCAGGCTGAGCCACATCTGTGCTCCAGAGATACTGCACCCCTTCTTTCTCTGTTGTTTTTAGCAAATGACTACCTAAAAATGGCACCAATAGGCTCCCAAGTGATCTTACATTGCTCACTAGTTTTTGGTCGGGCCTTTTTAGTTGCTTTTTCCTAGTTTCAGTTGATTTTATCTTTTGTGTGAATCTATTCTTTTTGCTGTTAGGGCTTCCTGGCTGGGACTAATGATAGCATTTTAGGCTATAGCAATTGCTGCTGTCTATTTTGGTTCTGCATTTACAGTCTCTTGTCATGTGCATTCATCTCTGCTTATCCCCGTCGTGCTGCTCATCGCCTGCTAAGCTGTGCAGTCTGTCCCAGGCAGAGCCTGGCTCCTGGGCACAGCCTTCAGGGCCCCCAGCTGGGCTCTCACAGGGCCACATTGCTGTTAAAATCAATCTCCACAGCCCAGCCTGTGCTGCCAAAACCTGGGCCCTGAGAGGCAGAGCCAGGTAGGACCCTGCTGCCTGTGCCTGGTGGTCACCAGTGGAGGGCTCAGGGCTGAGGGCACTCTGCATGTACAGGGGCAGAGAGGGAGGTGACAGTTCAAAACATCCCGTGTGATGGCTACCCCAGTCACCAAGTGACAGTCTTCATCCTGGATGGGCAAAAATTGCTGGCACGAGAATGCAGCCCCCAGTGTTTCTGGCACCTTTGTCAAGTATGTCATCTGCAAACGTGTGACAGACAGGTCTGGTTTGGCACACAGGTCTCACAGCTCCAAGAATGAGCCAGAGGCTCTTAAGTGTTGGTCCCAGTACAACATGGGTTTCTAAAGGCAATAGCATTTTTTCTGAAATATGCAGACCTGTCACTACATGCCCTTAATAAAAAGTTTCTCTCCATCTTTCTTGTAGGCTCCTTTCAGATACTGGAAGGTCACAATTAGGTCACTCCAAAGTCTTCTTTTTTCTAGGGCAAACAACCAACTATTTTTAGCCTTTCCTTGCAGGAGAGGTGCTCCATCCCTCTAATCATCTTAGTGGCCTCCTCTGAACTCCCTCCAAGAAGTCAATGTCCTTCCTGTGCAGGGACCCCAGAGCTGATGCAGCCCTGCAGGTGGGGTCCCAGGAGAGTGGAGCAGAGGGGCAGAATCCCCTCCCTGCCCTGCTTTGAATGCAGCCCAGGACAAGGCTGGCTTTCTGCCAGTGCACATGGCCAGGTCATGTCCAGCCTCTCATCCACCAGCACCCTCAACTCCTCCCAGCAAGGCTGCTCTCAGTATGTTCATCCCCCACTCAGTATTGATAGGTGGGACTTGCTGTGTTTTATTTTCCCAGTTTAATGTTACACAGGCATTTCATTTGACATACTCAGTGGATCACGTCAGAAGTGTAGTGGCTTTTAGAAAAGGTTTAAAGCAGAATGGATCCATCCTGAATTAAGGTGCCAATACTGTGTATGCACTGACTTTCCAGTCAGGAGAGAGACCTGTGCCAGCTACTTAAACTTTCCTGGTGTCTGTCTTAACTCTAGTGTTGTGCTAGACTCATGAGCTGAGAGTCAAAGCTAATGCCTTGTGCAGAGTCAGAACTCCCTCATAAAAGAGGAATTGCATGTACAAAATGATTACTCTCAGAATGGGCTCCCTGGGAAGTGATCATGGCACCAGACCCACCAGAGTTCTAGGAGTGTCTGGACTATGCTCTTTAGTCATATGGTTTAGTTTTAGTTTTAGTTTTTGTGATCCTGTGAGGATCACAAAGTTGAACTTGATCCTTATGGGTCCCTTCCAACTTGAGATATTAATTGATTCTATGATTCTATCATATTTCTTCATAAGGGAAGAATAGAGGTTGTCTGTTATGAAGCATTAACCTTGTATCTCCTGCAAACAATGCAATGCCTTTCTTAATGCCACCAGAAAATGAATCATAGCAGTGTCTATAATTCCATTCTATTCCATATGAATCATAAACTTTGCAATCTATATAGGTAAAAAAGTATTTTGAAAGTGTTAAATATCCAGAAAGGGTGTTAATCCCTGTTCTGTTTGATGAGTCTCTGCTCTAATAGTCTAACGCTCTTAAATGTCCCTGAGGACATTTAAGGAACTCATAAAGAGTTTGAGATTGAATTAATTAAGCTGTGTATACCAAATTCTCATATATTCACAGTAGACAAGCAACAGATTATGTTAAGGAGAAAGAAAAGTAATTTCTACCTTCAACTGCCTAGCAAATGATAAGAATTTTGAGACTTAATTTCTCTCTTCTTTTATTTTTTTTCCCTTTGATTTAATTACAAAAGATTTGCTGCCTGCAAAAAGTGTCTGTCTTGAAAATTAAATCAATACACATACATGCACTGATCTTTGATCACAAGAGCAGCCAGTGGAAGCTTCCTAATTTTTTATTCCCAGTGCCTTCCCTCCTCAAAGGAATGCTATAGTTTGTTCTTCCTGTTCCCCATTTCCCAAAAAAAAAAAAAAAATCTGTTTAGAGACAAATTCTGTGCCTTGACCTCAGCTTTTTTTGTTCAGCTTTTCAGAAGAGAACAGATGTATTCTGGATGATTTTGTGGGTAACATCAGGCTCTAACATTTGCCAGTCACATGAAGAACATCAGACATTTTTGATTAGTGGTCAGGGAGCACTTTCTGAATCATCTTAAGGGAAAGGTCCAGCACCATAAATCCCATGTTCTCATATATAAAAGACTTCTCTCTGTGGAGTTAATTGTAATGCAGAGGTTGATCGCAAGCTGTGTAATTGAGGAAAGATTAATAATTGTTTAAAAGCAACAATCTTGTATCTGGAAGACTGAGTCATTTGTGCTTTTTAGCAACTGTTGTGGGGGGTTGCCTTTAGAAAGCTTAAATTAACTTTACATTATCCAGTGTTTTCATTGTTTTCTAACTATATGACAGATTTGAGATTACAGCATCAATATATACAGGAAGGAAGAGAAATGTTTCGTATTTCCTTCAGCACCCTGAGTCTGGTACTATTTTGTAGTGTTTTTTGTTGATTTCACAGATGGTGAAATAAAGAGTGCACTTAATACATCTGCAAATGGTAATAAGCCCTAGGGAAACTCTGAAAGTATACAGGATAATCTTGGCCAATTGGTGGAATCACCTGCAATAAAGAGGATTGAAAAAGGCTGAATGCAAAGTGCAGTACTTCAGTAAGAGGCTCTGCCTTCCAAACACAGGACAGGAAATGGGCCAGGCAGGAGCTCTGTGGATAAGGAGCCAGTCGCTGGCCTTGTGTTCTTACCCCAAATATCATGGTGGGATATAAAATGGTGCCCTATTAAAAATAAGTCTGGAAATGCGAAGAAATCTTTTGCATGTCATTCAGCCCTAATAATACCCCTGCTCATGTACTGTGTCTTGTTTTGAGCACCATCCTTAGAAAATCCTGGACCCAGTAGAGCAGGACCAGAGGAGAGCAGTAAGGATAGTCCAAGGTATGTGAGTGCTGAGAAAAACTTCTACAGAGCTGGATATAATTAGCCAATTTAAGAAAAGACTGAAGAGTGCCACAATAAGTCTTCAAAGACCCAAAACCCCTGCATAGCACATCTGGAAGCAAACATAAGCATTGCAATTTAGAGTGGAGACTTTCTGAATTTGATATGGCTAAAGGTAATTAATATTGAAATTTTATGTACAAATTGCAAATATTAATATTTCAATATATTAATATTACAGTGGTTTTGTGTTTAAATAATAATTTGCCTTTTAAAATGTATTTGCAAGTATTTATATGTTTGGGCACATATTTTGAGACTTGTGGTTTGGTTTTTGTGGCATTATCTCATGCTCTCATGCACTCAATGAGTTTTGGGGAAAGTTGTTTGAATTCCTCTGTACAATGTGTGGGAGAAACAACAAAATTCTCAGGAGGTTCAACAACAAAACTTATTTGCAAACTTTAGATCATTAAAGTAGAATTAGGTATTTGGCAGACTTTATGACAAAGTAAGGCACTTGATGAACTTATTTTAGCAAACTTTATGTCTTCCCTGTAGTGCCCTGCTGCCATGGGTGGCCTGCTTCTGCCTTTGATCCAGAGCAAATTCTGGTCTCTGTATCTTGAGATACATGTCTGGATCGTCATTTTTTGCAGATCTTGTCCCAAAAAAGTAGCAGTTTAATATTCATAATAAATTCTCTTTGCATAGAGTTTAAGTGTAGTTTCATTGGGTTTCAGACCTGCAAAAGGATTATTACACTGACCAATTATATTTTTAAAATCAAAAGGAAAATACTAGGTTACATAGTTTGACCTCTGTCCTTAAAGTATTGCCCAGCTAATCATATAAAAAGCTGAGTCTATTTTCTTGAAGCTTACTGTTCACCACTTCAGGTGTCAATGCATGGAAATTCACAATTTTTTTTCTTTTGATTTATTCCACTGGTTATTTGCTTTAGTTCTATAGGCTTTATAGGACTTTACTCAGGAGGAAATCAGATAAGTCTCACTTGGGTCTCACTGTGGAAATGAACTTCCACAGAACCCCAGAGAATTTTGCTATTAGCTTACTTAGTGTTTTTTTCAATTAAATCTGCAAGAATTGCTGCATTCTCCCTTCAATTTAATATGATTTTATGTTATTTCTCTAAGTCGTGTTTGTGTGACAATTTCAAAGAGAATTTCTCAGTACCAAATTGATGATAGTTGTAATACTGCTATTAAGGCCACATGCTTGCAAATAAGCCCATCTGGGAGGGCAAGATTTATATGAGAGTGAAATAAATGTAAGCTATTCATCCTCTTTCAACCTTTTCATAAAGCAATAACTTCTGGTTGCTTTTGAGGGTCTTATCTCTCATTTTTATTACTTTATTACTTAGAAACTTCAGATTTCACGTCTTCCAAGTTACAGGGTTAAAACAAAAGTGAAGTCATTGCCTGGCTCCTTTTCATGTGAGACTTTATAAGTCTTGTTGTTCAATACCTGGCATACAAGGAGGGGCTGGGTATTTATATTAAAGCATGAGAGATAACACAAATGTTAATTACATTATTGCTCAGTAATTTTGTATAGTAAAACTTCATTACAAAGTGAGTTCCTGCTCACCTTAAGAGGAGCAGTCAGTAATTCTGATTTACAAAGCCATCAGAACTATGGAAATGCTTACTTTAATGAGAACTGTAATTATGAGGAAATTTGCTACAGGAAAATTTACTGACAGAATAAAGATTAAAAAGATCTGAATGTTGTCTATCATATTGCAGCAATTAAGTTTTCAAGCCCAAGAGATCCTTGTGGAATGAAAAAATAAAATAAATCCTGTCCTTTGATTACAGTGGAGAAAGTAAACTGCAACTGTTATTGTAACTTCTTCAGATAATAGTAGCAAATGTCTACAAATGGACACAGACACGCTCAATGAATGGATTTAATTCTCTCTCTGAGGCTGGAATTGCCTATCAATAGAGCTACTTGTAATTAACTCCCTCTTATTAAATAATTCTCTTGTCTAGAACGTAACTAAGCCACTAATCTGAAGAACCATTTTCCTTATTCTCAGGGCTGCTAAAGCCCCTGCAGCTGCCATGTGGATGCTTGTAATGTTTAATGCACTTGTCTTTCCAGTAATTTCTATACAGTTGTTCCTTCCTTTCAGGAAATAAAGGTTGTGTCATCCTTATTGTGAGCAGCCTGACAGAGCTTGGCTACTGAATAGAAAGGGGCAATACGTATTAAGTGACCCACAGGACCTAAAATCTGTTGAGAAAACAGATTTATTTTTTAAAACAATTACCTTAAATTGAGAGATTTATTTTTCAGCTAGTGATTTCCCACCAGTAAGAAGAATGATCTTACGAGGGTAGAATAATGAAGTTTGGAACCTTAGGAAGTTTCATTCCCACACTGGCTGATGCAGCTGGATCACAAGGGCATGTGGAAATGGCACAGAGCAGAGCAGTCCCTGTGTTAGCTTGAGGCCCAGTCTGATCTAATTAACCCTGCTCAGAGGCAAGGTTAATGAGCCTGGGTTCTGTCCAGCACAGGAGCTTCTGTTGTCAGCTTGCTGGGAGCTGCCCTAAGGCTCCATTGCAGGAGTGCAGCAGAGACGTGCCAGTTATTAAACCCAGAGGTGTGGATGTGTCCGGGATGCTGGTGTGGTTTAACACAGGGAGAGCTCAGCACCAACAGCACTCCTGGGCTGGGAAACTCTCACAGAGCTCTCACCATGCACTCCTTCACTCCTTCCCACCTCCCCCACTGTCCAGCAAGTCAGGAACCAGATATTAATGAATATTATGTCTCACTGCTTTTATTTCTCGCTTCAAACACTTAATGAAAATATCAGTTTAAAGTGGCTTTCCGTTTTTTTCCCTGTCAAGGTGCATTTAATAAAAATCACAGTATCTATGCAGACAGCACATAATTTATAAATTAAATAATAACAGTTCTACTATTAGTAGAATAAAGTGGGTAGTCTTCTAAAATTATTTGTTATGGCCATCTTGGATGGTTCATGCCAAAGGAATGCAATTTATTTCACATTAATTAGGATATACACATAGGTGGGAAATTATTTATTTTTCCTTGAATATCAAGCTATGGTCTTTCAGACCAGTAAAAGATCAGTGTCAGAAAACAATTTAGCAATAACTTTCCAGTGAATAATTAATATTTTTAATTTCTGTCTCTTTGTGTGTCATTGGATTTCCCATGTGTGGATTTTCCATGATGAGTTTTCTCTATTACTGCATTTACATTGGAACAGTAAATAATTAATATCCTCCTTTCTTTCCCAAACCAATGCCCTAATATTGAACATTATTCTTCTGGAAATACTTACCTACATCTTGTGGTCCCAGGTTTTTTAGCTCTGGGTGTTTT
>VZTT01050931.1:8609-32983 GCA_013400855.1 Buphagus erythrorhynchus
ACTGAGATTTTCTTTTTAGATGAAAAATGCCAATGGAGGCAAAAAAACCTAAACAATAGCCACAACTAAATTACTTTGTTGCAGTACTTCACAAGGTTAAATGGTTTCATTTGTGAATGTTAATTTCACTTCAGCACTTAGGCTGTGTCCAAAAAAAACCCTTTTCCTTCAGAAAATTCCAATGAAATGAAGNGGTGGACGGTGCTTGTGCAGTGCCGAGGCTTTCTCTGTTCTCTTTGAAATCCTGCAAAGTCTCTGAAAGATTTGTATTAACAATGTATTAACTATTCAGGTTATCAAATAAGCTTCCCTGATAAGGCTGCAATTTTTATACTTTCATGAAAAATATGTATGTTCCCCACTCCATCTTTTTTGGCATTTAAGTAAAAAGTGAAAAGATTCTGAGAGTGACTTCAGGATGCATTTCAGACATAGGAATCCATGTCTATAAAAATCCTGATACAATTTTCTCTGAAGACTTCGTACAAGTTTACTAGCAGAACAGCCTCTGATTCCATACACTTTTTCTGAGTGTTTGTATTTGGATCAGAATAAAGGGAAAGCAACCTGAAGAGGATAAAAGACAGCTTACATCACGTCCAGCTTCACCAGGAGCACCATTTGGACCAGGAGAACCCACAGGACCAGAGGGACCACGGGCACCAGGAGGACCAGAAACACCCAGGGGACCAGGTTCACCCTAATACAGGAACAGTTGTGACAAAATGTGACATTATAATACAACACAAACCAGTCTTACAGAACTTCTAGCTTTTATCTAAGAGCAACATTTCTCTGCAATAAGTTCAGGAAAGAAAAAAGAATCAGGACACAAGAAACGTACCTATCTATATCATACGCTATCTTCATTCTAAATGTTACTATCAGAAAACTCTTGGCATTTCTGACCTTCAGAAATTTGCTTGCAGATAATTCTGGTTTGCAACAAACCATAATTTGTTCCATTGGCCTAAGTCCATATTGGCCTACTTTCCATTGGTAGGTCCATATCCTCTGTTTCCAAGAGCAATGGAAACAGCATCATCTGTATCTCCCTGGTTTCCCATAAGACAGGACCTCAAGTGTGTGTGGGTTTTTTCTTTTTTATTACATGTTATCTGTTTAAAGCAGTTAACTAATCATATACTCACTGTTGCTCCAGAGATGCCTGGAAGACCACGTTCTCCCCGGGAGCCAGGCAGACCAAGGATACCAGGAGCACCAAGAATACCCTGGGGACCTGGGGTACCAGGAGGACCCTATGACATGAAGAGAATAATATTTATATTAATAGACAAAAATAAATGTAACATACACATCAGACAATGATACTGAAAATTTCATTTTGGGTTGCAATTTCTGCAGATCACAGAAGAAATTTCTATAATTTTTTGTTGAGTAACAATTGTGGTATTTCGCACAAGCGCTTACTTCAGTAAGACAGAAACATGTATGACTTTTTAAAAAAGTCAGTAATTCTGCATGTGAAAGCTTAAAGATACTCAAAAGTAATTAATTTATTTGCATAATTCTAAGTCAACCTGTGGGCTGACAACTAACATTGTGATCCCCACAAATCAGAGTTTCTGATGCAGCTCTGAACTGAGATTGTTCTAAATGCACAATCACAGGTTCCTTCTTTTTCTGTCCATGAGGATCAGTTTCAGAGCAGAAGATGTGCTTTCTTTTTTTAGATTAATTTCTTCTGTCAATTTCTTCTGTAGTTAGAGAAATATACAACTCATCACAAGAGAAAAAGAAAAAGAGAACCCTTACCCAGGGATCAGGTTCACTTTTTTCAGCATGTTTGTCAAGCATGACTATAAACAATTTCTTGTATCTCATTTGAACTTCTACTTAAAGGCTTTGCTAAATTTGTGGATAAAGTAGAAAAGCCCTTCCCAAACACCAAAATTATCTCAGAAGCCATAACATTTACATGAAGAGAAACATATTTAATGAGATGTGATAGTCAGTAACTTACAGCAGCACCAGCCTCTCCAGATGGACCTTTCTCTCCAGCAAAACCAGGTGGGCCAGCAATACCTTGTTCACCAGTGCGGCCAACTGGTCCAACATCACCACGTAGACCTCGAGGACCATCTTTGCCAGCTGGGCCAGGAGGACCAGGGGGACCAGTGATGCCCTAGGATTGAGTATGAATATGATACCATTACAATATAGACCTGGGGATAACATAGATAAATTTCATTGTAAGTCCATGTGAAAAAATAGTCCCTTGCAATAGACAGGTCATCAGCTGCTCCAAAGCAGCAACTTCTATTGCTTTTTTAGCAGTGGAGAGCTGGAAGCAGTAGAATTATTTGACTGCTGGCTTTTTTTTTTTTTTAACTCTGGGCAAGTGAAACTGGCAAAATTTGGTGGGAAAATATAGATCTGTCTCTCATTTGAGATATTAATTACAACTATAAAATCCATGAAAAAAAAACCCCAGTATCTTTCAATTTAAGAGGATTAATTGCTTTGGATAATGGGATTTAAAATTTATTTAAGTCTAGAGTATCTAAGAAGAGAAGTACCCTTTGGTGAAGAAAAAAACTACAAATGTCAATCTAGAATGAGAATTCTTACTAAAAAATAAAAAAGATTCACATTCCAAAGCACAGTGAGTTTGCCTTGCTCAAGATAGGGGCTAGAACTGCAGGTACTTTAGAAAATGTAGACATACAATAACCTTAACATTCTTCTGCAGATTGGACATGACCATCTTATTTCACTCCATCATGAGTAATTGCAACATCATTGATTTGAACAAAGGCAAATAAACACTAATTTTTGGAAATTGCTGGGTACTTCAAGAGGCATAGGGATGCTTGATGGATTATAAAACTCACAAATTAAATGCATAGGTTGTACTCTGGGAGTTTGAACAATTAGATTTTTTTCTCATCCAATTCTATAATGATCGGAGGTTATTCCAGTGCAATTACCATTCACATCAATGAAACAAAAGTTAGGATTATCCCTAAGCAAAGCAACTTCTGACTTATCTCCCATTAGAATTCTTCATTAGTTACTTACAGCAGGGCCAGGAGGACCAACTCTTCCAGCAGCACCAGGGAAACCAGTCATGCCCTAAAAACAAATTTGAAACCAAGATTAGGTTTAAAGGAAACATTAACTTCATGAAAAGCAACAATGTCAGTACTAAAAGCCTGAAGACTTACAGGAGGACCAGCATCACCACGAGGGCCAGCGGGACCAGCAGCACCAGCGGGACCCTAAGTAGGAAGGATTGAAAAAGAGATGGATCAAGCAAAGACAATTAATCCTCCCTATTTAGAATAAGGGCTCAGTCTCTCTGTTGTGAAAGCTACGGGTGATGTTTACACCAGCAGGAGGAGGACTGGTCCCAAAACCATGCTTCCTATCTTGATAATAGGGTATTAAATTCTCACTGCTATTTTAAGTTGGTACCATAAAGCCTGAGAAAAGTTGCACAAGGCATTTATGATTCACTTTAATTTCCTTGCAAATGTTACGTGCATCTAAACAAATCTGGAAGTCAAAACGTGAAAGCAGGGCAAAATCATCAAGTCTTCTGTTTGCACTATGTGACTAATACAGCCACGTAGTGCCAGGGCCTGGTATTGGTCTATAAAAATCATACAATAAGTAACCCAAGCCATATTATCCTGCAAAACTGTGGTATTTGAAGTATGTGGGTCTGACTTTCTGCATCATTTCAACCAGTTCCCCAATAACATGCATGTGAAGCAGGATACAACTTTGGCTATATAGGTGTCAGCACATGAAAAGCCTGTGTGCAAATGGGTGCATGGAGAAGTTTGCACACATGCTTCTGGATGACTAAGTCTGAAAATCAGACTGTGACAGCACATCCCATCTTTGAGAGAAAAGTGTCAATGCCCTCAGCTCAGAACTTACCCAAAATCACCCCCTGAATGCTCCAAGATAGAGTGATTTTGCTGATCTTCAGAGCAAGTTGAAAATCAGTTACTATTTTCTCTTCATTTCAGTTCCAGACTCACGATCTGAGCCCACATAAATAGATTGATAAAATTTACATAATATATGAAAATCAGCATGGTAACTTTTCTCACAGCCTAGCTTGAAGTTTTGTTTCTTTCTTTCATTACCATTTCAGAATTCAAGGCTTTCAGGCTAATGTATTGCTTGCACGTCACAGTTGAGAACTATGCATTTCACAAAGACAATTCACTTACTGGTGGTCCAGAAGCACCAATTGGGCCAATGGCACCTGTTGGTCCAGTTTCACCCTTGGGTCCTTTGGGTCCACGCTCTCCCTTAGCACCAGGCTGACCAGCTGCACCCTGTGGGCAGAAAAACAGGCAAAATGAGGAACTGAAACCTTGCAGAAGAAATAGAGGAAGGTTATGGCATCAATATGAAGAAAGTGCAAACAAAACTCACAGGGGGTCCAGCAAATCCACTGGGACCTACAGGACCAGGCTCACCACGTTCACCCTAGAGAGGAAACAAAGTAGAGATGACTGTTTGGAAGTGGTCTTTAAAAAGAGCAGTTTTCTGAACATCATGTCTTTGACACAGGAATAATTGTAGAAATTGCTACTTACAGGGATACCACGGGCACCAGCAGGACCAGCAGGACCAGCAGGACCTCCTTCTCCCTAAAAGACAGGGAAAACATACTGACACTGGGAAATGGCCTTACTGCAGAACAAGAATGCACCTGTGGTATAGATAAAGAGTGAGTCTCCTTGGGTCTCCAGTGCAGAGGATGTTACTGAAAATTCTTCTGGTTTTGATCCACTCTGTATTAATAATTTCTAATGATTCTCAGACAGCATAAAGTATCATTGTGAGCGACAATTCATCATTGTATCAAAACCTTCTCTCACAGTGCGAGTAGGATTGTGGAGTTTAACCTCAGCTGGGAAAAATTTAGCCCAAGGCTGAGTCAGAATCCTCTCCAGATATAACCCACTGCCATGTAGATGTGCACCCTCTTCCCCGCCCTTTTAGAAAAAGGTTTGGGGCCCTATGGCAAGCTTCACTGAATAGTCTCAACAGCCCTTGCTTCCTGAATCTGAAAAACTTAAAGAATTGGAGCAAACTAGAAAGATGGAATTATTTTCTATGGAACTCATCTTCAATATTAATGTGTGAGTGAACTGTATTAAAAAGGCATTTTTTCTTTCAGAGTAGACTTACCCGATCACCAGCACCACCAGCAGGGCCAGGAGCACCAATAGCACCAGGGAGACCCTACAGGCCAAGAGACAGGACACTGCTTCAAACAAAATGTGAGTAGGACCAACTACTTTAAATAAGCTTTCTCTTTGCTCCTGGAGAAAGGTGTGTCACTAACTTTCTTTCAGATGTTCTCAATATAAAAGATACATGATTTTATAAAACAAAATCTATTCTGTTATTCTACTTCCCAAAGTATGAATTCTAAGAAAGGCACCTGAAATATCAAATTAAGGATAGCTTTCTGTAACTTTGCAGCTGCCTTTAAAATTAGTTGTCTGGGCTGAGCCCATGAAATTAAAGAGGGCACTGTCACACTGAACAGCTGTGCAATGCCTGTGCAATGCTCTGCTCATGTAATTTCTCTGCTTGGATGCATGAAAAGTGATTACTTTTTTCTCTCTCTCCTCCTGAATTCAATCATCCTTGGACAAGGGGCAACAAAATTACATTGATTTGTATCAAAAACGAACAGATACAAGCAGTAATGCAATACAGTGTTCAGAAGCAAGTTCTGAACATCCTTCTCAGTTATTTAAGTTCTGAGGTGTAAAAAGGTAAAGTCAAGTAGAACCAGAAGATACTTACACGGGCGCCATCTCTTCCTGTTGCACCTGTATCACCTCTCAGACCTGGGGCACCCTGGAACACACAGTGGGAAAAATTGTATTGGTAGTGAACACAATAGTTTGTATGAAAGAAGTCTTGAGCTGTTTGCTGATTATCTGTGTGTTACTTAGACATCACACAAAAAGCTTATCATGCTAGGTTCTCTGGAGAAATGAGCATTGATTATTATTTTGTTCTTATTGCTGAGTAGGTACTGACTTGCAAAGTGAATGTTTGGAAAAGGGACTGGCATGCTTTTCACAATAAACCTGCTTCTGTCATGGGAAACCTTGGCTTTTCCCAGGTCCTAAGAATTTTGAATTGAATTAGAAATTGAAAACCATGTCTATGTATATTACAAATGATGACTATAAATCCCCCTCAAAATCTTTTTTCTTTTGGTCAAGAGATATCCACCTGTAAAAATTCTTCTGGGTATTCATGTTATACTTTCTATATGAAGCAAGAAAACAGCTATTAAAAACAATGATGTCATATGGGTGGACACATAAAATGCCACGTTTCATATAACAAAAACTTATTTTCAGGCCATCACTAAAGTCAAGAAATCAGATCAGCACTCTGTTCTCTCTTTCTTTTCTTAATACAGCCTAGTGTTCTGCATTAATCTGTATGTCAATATAGAGTTTTTAAAAAAGTTTCAGGATAGCATCTTAGAAAGGACAGTCAGTCTGTTAGACCAACAAAACCTCTACTTGCTGACTATTGAGTAATACAGTTTCACATTAAATAAAAGTCACATTGGGGTAACATGCAGGTTTTTCCAAGTTAATGACATTTAGGCATCTCAAACCTGTGCATGCAGTAACAAGCCAGTTGTCCATCTTACCTTTTCACCCTTGCCTCCTGGAACACCAGCAACACCTCTCTCTCCTGGGATTCCACCAGGGCCAGCAGGACCAGGAGCACCAGCAGCACCAACATTGCCAGGCTCACCCTAGCAGCAACAGCACATCATGTAAGTCAGGGTCAAGTCACTCACACAATTTGGAACAAAATCATCATTACTATTCTGCCCACCATTCTACTAGGTTGTAAACAGTGTGAGTAGTAGCATTATTGTCTTGAGCTATTGTATGTGTTTTACTTTTCCAGCTAGTGAAGATGCTAGATGTGAACACTCTCCCCGATTCTGTGGGCTCCTGAGGTTTTAGGTCCATTTTCCAAACTAAACTTCTGTAGAAAGACTAGCCAAGGAAATCCAGAAAACTAAGACCCAGATTCACTCAGCATCAAGCCAACATCATAATTTGCTAGATGATCACTTGCTATTGCCCGAGTATTTGGGGGAAAATATTGCACAGTAGACACAAGAACTTCCTGTGTACAAGTAGGTGTGGGTATAAACAGAAGTCAGCATGAATTTTGGTCAGAATCTCAGATCCTATCTCCAAACAGAATAACAGCATACCCAGCTGACAACCTGTATTCAAGCTGACTTCCCCTACCATCATCTATAATACTAAACATAAACCCATTTAATATTAGTGTGGACTAGCTGGGATGGGACTTTACCGCTTGGAGAGAGGGTTTGGATTGTGTTCATCAGGAGCTCAACAGAAAGGCAATGGCAGCTGGAAAGGGCATACCTTGTTACCATCGGGGCCTGGTGGGCCAGAGGGACCACGGCTTCCAATGGCACCAGCAGGACCAACAGCACCGCTCTCGCCAGGAGGACCACGCTCACCCTGCAGGAGACAGCCTGATCTGAGATCTGGATAGCTCTGTACCTGAAAGCACTGGCTAGGAGCGATGACAGTGTGATGCATTTTTATCTGAACAAACCTTTAATCAGAATTGTGCAGCTATTAACTAAATTGGTCATAAGAACTGGCTCTGCAAAAATATCAAAATGAAGTAATAAAGTCTTGCATCATGACAACAGCTGACAACTAAAGTATTAATACTTCTTGAACATGGATTTTGGCTACTGTGCTTGTTCTGTTAACAGCGTCTGGTATTCTACTGTCAAATGGAGATTCTGTTTTAGGACAAATAATGGATTCTAGTGAAATTAAGGGGATAGTAATTGGCAAACAGTTATTTTTTTACAGTGGCAAATGCCTGGTAACAGGAGAATAAAGGTAACACCTAAAGCCTACTAATGTGACCTGTACATTATAAAAGGTATAAGGATAAATTCTGAATCATAGATCTAGAGACATGGAAGTAGCCAGAACTCAATTTAAATGCACCATAGATCTGTCAAAGATAGAAACACTAGTTTTACTAAAAATATCTCAAATTACCTCAGTGTGACCAAGATAGATATGAATAATCTGATAAATTGAATGATTAAGATATGATTAATCTGATAAAGTATAATGGAGTTTTTAGTTATGCTGGAGAATTTGGAATTTGTATAAGTGCTATAATGTGGTCAAAGAACTGACTTAAGGGGAGATAGCACACCTGTAGAAAGTACCAATGATGCAACAGATTAATTTGTTTTGTAGAGATGTTCCTAAATTATTTTTTTTTCATACATTTTGTTAATTACAGAGAGGCAGAAAAAGAAGAAATATGCAGATATCACAAAGGTGGATGCATTTGTCAACAGGAAGAGGATTGTCAGACTACACAGGAAGAAGTGAATAACCTGCTAGATGGCTGTTAGGGCAGAGATAAAATTCAAGAGTGCAAGTACCAGGCCATTTATTAAGGCACCAAAACTGTGAATTCTCGTGTAAATGGAGGTTTCAATGGTGGAAATAACTGAAAGGAAAAGGTGATAGCCAGCAATATGACAGATGTGTAAAAGGATAATGTGATCTGGCACAGACTATTGGTACTGGGGTATTTTTAGGATGTGTTAGTTTTGTGTATAAAGCATCAGTAAGACCTAATTTGGAATACTGGATGAAATACACTGAGGGCTGGATATGTGATGCTTAGGGCAAGCTAGAGCAGAGGCAAATAACTGCTAGTACTATGATAAAGGGAACTTGGCTTGGATGCATTGGCAAAATGAGAATTTAGAGCAGACGATTTTTGATACAGACTCAGGGCACTAAAACACAGGGAGCAAAAGTGCTGTTTAAACTGATTGAAATAACTTATAAGAGTGAATGGGAATATTTGTCACTGGATACATTTGGGAGTCAGAAGAAAAGAAGAAGCAAGACAAGTAGGTTAAATATTAATCTCTTTAGACATGGATTTGAAAGCAAATAATTAATAAAGCCCTTTATAAATGACTCCTTGCTCTACATAAATGGGATCTTCTTGCCATGCAGAAAGGCATCCACACGAAGCTCTTTGAGGATGTTTATTGACAATTCAGAGTTAAAGGGAAGTGGGAGGCAATAACTTCTAATGACTATTCCAGTTTCTGAATTCAGCCCGCTATTTATTCAGACAGTGCTTAGCAAGGGATAGTAAAACTGAAATGGTCAGGCTAAGAAGGTCTGTGCACAGGCACTGCAGATGAAAACTCTCATATTCATCAGGCCTCAGTGTAACACTACAGGATCAGTCCTTTTTCATCCACAGTCTCATTGTAAGGTTAATAAAGGATATCATTCTTTGGGTAATATTCATACTTCTTATACAGAAGTTTACTAATACTGGCAACTGTGTTAACCCTAACTCAAATACACTGACACCTGCAAAGAGCACAGAATATTATCCTTCATTCCTGGGAATCTGCTGCAATATACTATTCTGTGACAGAGAAGAGCTTTTTGCCTTGAGGAACATGGAAATGTGTACAGTTACTATTATTATTGAACACATTATTAAGACAGTCTGTATCAGATTTCAAATGAGTTACTCACTCTTGGGCCAGCAGGACCAGGGACACCAAATTCACCATGAAGACCCTAGGAGAGAGTAGATATAGTGGTAAAGTTTATTTTACTTGCTGAAGGTGTACTTTGTTTCTTAGCAACAAATAGAAATTCTCAAATTGCAGTAGCATATTGAAAAGTTTTGGACAAATTTTCAGATAGTCTATTATATACATGGAAATAAGCCCTTTTCTTCCAGCTGCACAGTATCTCAAGGTACACATTAGATAGCATTTTTTCATCTGAAGCATTAGTTATTAAATTACAAGCTCTTTTTAAAAATATATGCAATGTAAACTCTTTTACAGTGACACAGACGTAACTATAAATGTTAAAGGTGATTATGACACAAAGGATGCACAATTTGCAGACTACATCTCACACTAACTGTGCAGCAGCTAGAGCATGAATTACAACTGAACCACTTCAGTTAGATGCCATTGCACATTCCCTGAAACCAGGTGAGATGCAAAAACATAACTGGAGTAGTGCAGGTTAGATTGAACCTTAAAATTTTTGAAAGAAATGTGAAGTAAAATATTTTTCATGTACTGTCTCTTCTGGGGGAAGAAGCATATTTTATTTCTACTTAAGGCCCAAAAACCAAAGGACTATCTTTGCTCTGTCTCATACCAAAACTTTGAAAAAGGAAATATGATGCAAAAGGGGCTGTTAAAGTTTGCCTGTTACCCTGATTACTTTGTTTTGGCAAATAGATTCAACAGGCTCTTGCTCCACCACGTGTGCCATTGCAAACACAGCCCTCATGCAATGGATGGACACAGCCCCATCCATGGAATGCTGTGTCTGCCACTCACCCTCTCGCCTGGTTTACCAGCCTCTCCAGCAGGACCTGAGGGACCTGGCAGACCCTGAGTGCAAAGAAACAAGAATACAAATATAGTTAAGGCAGAAGCTCTTCACTCTTTGGGAACCTAGATAAGATTGAACAGAGCACACAGTTACTTACCTGGAAGCCAGGAGGGCCAGCAGGACCTGTTTCACCCTTTCCACCTTGGTTGCCCTGGATGGAATGAAAAACAAGTGATTGACTTGGAAGAGGAAATACAGGGAAGTGGATTTTAAAATGGGAAGTCCCATTAATGAAAAGTAAATCACAAATTGGATTTGTGGGGAGGCTGTTACTTACAGTGACTCCAGGAGGACCTTGTGCACCATTGTTTCCCTCTGGACCAGGAGCACCCTATATAGGTTCAAGTAGAAAGCTATTATCAAAGCTTTGATTTGATATGAGTCATATCTCTAAATGATTATGTGCTGAAACCAAAAGTCTCTGACTGTGTATTTTGAACTTAACCATTTATTTGCAAGAACTTCACAGCCAGAGGTACTAAAAATGCTTAAAATCTTAAATTCTCATTATTGTTTTAGTTATTGCAGTACATTCATACTAAAGAAAACTTTTTTCTGAATTACAGAATATAAAAACCTTGCTGATAGCATTTTTCCCACAGCAGACTGTTTTTTGAGTCCCCTAAAGGGAAGAATTTCTAAGCTTCAACTATTAGTAAAAAGTTGAAAATTTACATGATGAATTAGAAACCATACACTGTGCTCTAAGAATTACGAACATTTTTTCTTCTTCGTAGGATAATACCCCATGATTAATTACCCAACCAATACCCAATAAGGGGAGTTTTCATTTATCCATTATGTAATAGCCTCCACTAAATGAGGCTAAAAAGAATGCATTCCCAAGGGCTTTTCTAATTTCATCACCTATTTGTACAAGCCAATGCTATCTTATTACAGAGGTTTGGAAAATCTACTTTTTTTGCTCTCTGGAAGGTGATAAAGAAAATATATCCACATACCCGTGGGCCAGCAAGACCAACATTGCCTTTTTCACCAGGTTTGCCAGGTTCACCCTGAAGTTGAAAGAAAAAGATATAAAAGTTAACCAACACTTCATATTAGATTCAGTTTTAACTACTAAGCAGAGACTTATACTCTCACTGCCAGAAGATTTACTCTCACTGCCAGAAGATTTACTGTAATATTTCTTTAACCTCAATTAAAACACACACAAGCTCCATCTGTCTTTTTGGATCACTTAGGTTAAAATATATGTCTTTTGTTTTCTAAACTTGATACCTTTATGTTTTGAGATCGTAATTCATGTCATTCCACACAGTATCCTATGCAATATGCATGTTTGCATGTATGTGTATATACTGCAACACCCAAGTCCAGGACAGGATTGCTATCTGTGGCCTCTGTGAGACACATGCAGAACTCCACTGAAGTCACTGGTAGCTTTTTTTCTAAGTTGAGTGAGCTTTGGATAGTGCTCCATAAATAACAGTATTCTGGAACTGGTTGAATGGCCTCTACCGACAGAACTTTTACAGATGTGAATATACAGAATTATAAAATGGACATGCTGAAATCATAAAATATACACATATTATTCTAATCACTTCAATATCAAAATATCCCTAAGCTAATTAAACTGCTTTTTCATTTCTTTAATCATATTTTAGATAACTGGAAAATTATCTGAAACAGAACTCTTGAATGTAAGTGGATGCCATCTGATGAGCAGCATAGAAGGATACAGGGAGATGTGTTGGATTAATGATAGAGTTGGGTCCCTACAGATTAGTCTGGAAACACTTTCATAGTAATAGAAAGTTGCTGTACTGTACTTACAGTGGGACCTTTTGGTCCAGGGAATCCAATGTTGCCAGGCTCACCTCTATTACCAGCTGGACCAATTGGCCCAACTCTACCATCTGCTCCAGGGAAACCCTAGAAAAAGAAACCATACTATTAAATGGCTGAGGTAATTTATAATTAGAGTTCAGCTTTACGAGAAATACGTACTGACAGGAAGCAAATGTCATTTAACTTTTCACCATTGTTGATACATCGCATGCTTATGCATCCCTCCCTTTTGTTCCTTTTTCTAGAACTCTGTATTTATTCTTCCCCTTCCAGGACACAGGCCTGATCTGAGACCCACAGAAATGAATGGAAAGTTTCACACTAATCTTCTGAGTAATACAATAGAAAATCCTGCTGGTTTTACACAGCTGTGTTAGAGCTCAGTGCTGAGATGTCTGCTTTATACAATTATACTTCATTCTTTCCTATGCAATGGGGGAACAGAATAAAAAGAAAGGCACTTACAACAGGACCTTCCTTGCCAGCAGGGCCCGGGCTTCCAGGCTGACCTGGGAGACCCTGAGAAAGGAAAAGTTTCATGTTTTTAAAAGGAAACCTACTCACCCAACATGTAACCACCACTTTTTCTACACGCATGCATGCGCACACAGAGGTGCCAAGTTATCAATGTACACTGTTTAAACAGGACTGTAGGTGCTATCATATTTCCACCTGAAGCACACTGACTCTTAATTTGGTGGTGTGTGCCCCCATGCTGGCTGAAAATCAGTGCAGAGAAGAACCTGTTTCACTCAGAGAAACTAATTTAGGCTCTGCTTTGGAGGACAGTATGTTCCAGTGTTTACAGATGCCTAATATTCTTACGTGCATTGCAAACTTTCACTTCACAGGGTAGGGTAGGAAGAGAAAGAATAAGGAGTATAAATGTAATGAGATGAACATAATCTGGCTGCAGCCAACACCACTAAAAGTGAATGGCTGTTTTCAGTGAAATAATCTATAAAATAAAAAATTGAGATCGATTATTTCACATCATTTTAGTAGGGTCTACTTTCCTTTGAGTTCATTAGAGAACACACACCTTAATTGTGATCATAATGACCACATTCTGTAAATAATCACAAGTGGAAACCTCTTACAGAAGTCAATGCAGTATCCCATACAAAAGGACAATGCTCCATCACAAGGTGATCAAATACTACCCTAACAAAAGTAACTAATTTCAATAAACATTTTGATGCTTCTTAATTGTTCCTAATGCTTTTCTTTTCAGTTGAGTGGTGGAAGTGCCCTAACTGTGGTTAACACATGCTGAATTTTTGCAGTTGGATTTCCAAATAATTTTGTCCATTAATTGTAAGTCATTTTCTTTCTATGGTCTAGTTCAAACTTAATCCACAGAGTTCGAACTTACTCTTGGACCCATAAGACCAGGCTCACCAGGACGGCCAGCATCACCACTAGGACCCTTGGCACCAACAGGACCACTAGCACCACGGTTACCAGCAGGTCCCTACCAAAGAAATAAACAAAATTAGGCAGAGGTAGCAAAAAGCATCACACATCTGTATATAAAAGATGGCTCAGAAATAGTGACCCAGACAAAAGTCTTACCATGACACCAGCTCTGCCATCAGCTCCAGGGAGCCCACGAGATCCAGGTACACCCTGCAAGTCAACACAAAACAAATCAAGAAAGGGAAAGAAATAAATCTGTTCCTGTGAGGTGTATAGTGCCTACTAGATTTTAGCCTTCCAAGCAGGTCTGCTGAATTTGAGGTAAGTGCAGCTTCAAGCACGCACCTCAGTGTAAACAGGTATTGTGAAAGAATTCTCTCTCACTTCCTGTAGATTTCTTTAAATTCTAATCTGTTTGTATAATTTTCGGTGTTCACTGCAACTGATAGTGGCTTTAGCCAGCAGATAGGATCCCACAACCTGCCCCACACAATTCCACATTCCCTGTAGAGAGTTACTGACTCTGAGTCCTTTATCTCTGCCAAAAAAACCCAAAAACTGGGGGAAGCACTGCCTTTTTTCTCATTTTCTTGTACATTCTTATCCTTCATTAAGCTACATGCCCCCTGAAATTCAGAGTGGCTTTTTTCACCCAGTGAAAAGTTTACTAGGCATCCTTGAAGATATTGAATTGAAAGCTTTTCCCCCCATTATGTGTGAATCCAGTATCTGTTTTAAGTAGCTAAATCCCATCACAAACTTTTTAGAGTAATCAAAAGATAATTCATTAAATATTACACAGTGGATAAATCAAAGCAATCTCTAAATACTTGAGGGATAAGACAGTAGATAAGCATTAATGCAAAAGAAAAATGGGTTTGGTCCCAACTAATTAATTTCAGAATTGAAAATTATCCCTGTTTAGTATCATTAATGTAAATTTAATTGCTCATTTTTTTTTAAATTTGCCTGTGGGACTCTAGAATGATTTCCACTTTCCTTTTTGCTTCTACATCTGGAACATGAAAAGAAAACCTACTCTCAGACCAGCAGGGCCTGGGGGACCAGCAGAGCCAGGTTCACCAGGGCTGCCTCTCTTGCCTTCCTCACCACTGGGGCCAGGAGGGCCAGCAGGTCCAGCAGCACCCTATTTTGGACAAACAGGGAAAAAGAAGATATCAGATGCCTTGTTGCAGATATTATCAGGCTTTTGATTGAAAAAGCCTTCATATTTTGCCATACTTACAGGCTCACCCTTCATACCACTTTCTCCCTTGGCACCAGCAGGGCCTGGTTCACCCTAGAGCCCGAAACAAAAAGAGATGACGGAATTAAGCATCATTCCAAAAATCTCTTCTACCTGGAGAGTTTACTCATGAATCAAAATATTTTTTTATTATCTAATGGCATGCCTCCCTCTATTGTGAAAATGGTCAATGGGCATGACTATATTTTGGGCTTAAAAGGCACAAAATCAAACATGTTAAAGATGCTTAGGAATGACAGCATTGAACAAGGACACATTTAGGGCTGGTTCCTCTACTGAGGATACCCACTGAGGGCCTAGTTGTGAGATTGCTGCTACATCTCTCTCAATGCTATCAACATGGACAGAGCTTCACAGTCACATAACATCCTGCATTGGAAGGGACCCACAAGGATCACTGAGTCCAGCTACTCCTTGCACTCATAGGGAGTGCAAAGTGAATATTTTCAGTCTCAGCACCTAAAGCAAGTAATGAGACACAGAAATTAACTACAATTATAGTTCAATTATAGTGCATCAAGAAAAAGCATCTGCACTATAACAAAAACATATCCAGAGGAGATCTTTTACAACTGGGTATGTCTGGTTTTCAAATACATGCAATATAGGAGGTCACTTACAACAAGTCCTCTAGCACCACTAGGACCAGCAGGGCCAGGAGGACCAAGAATACCACGGGGACCAGGCAGACCAGGAGCACCAGCAACACCAGGAAGACCCTGTCCAACAGAGGGGGAAAAAGCTATTGTGAACCCATTGTTTTTTCTGCTGCATGAACTGAATTGGTTTTTTTTTAGACCAAAAATGTGTCAGTGTAGTTGTACTTACAGCTGCCCCTTTAGCCCCTGGAAGACCATTAGCACCAGGGTTGCCCTGTTAAAAAGATAACAATACTGGTTGATTCAGAATCAAAAGTGCACACATCTGACAATAGATGAAGTCTGGCAAGTTACTCACTGGAGGGCCAACAGGACCACTAGAACCGGGAAGTCCAATCTCTCCTCTTGGGCCAGCAGGACCAGTAGGACCAACATTACCAGCAGGTCCAATTTCACCCTGTTGGAGAGAAGGGCAGAACCCTACATCAGTGTACACAGTCTTATGGCAATAGGGGAGCAGTCCTGTATCAGCCTGGCACAAAGATAAACATATTTGTGTATTCCCACTTCAGAGGCCAGAAAACCAAGCAGCTGAGAGCTTTTAATGGATTTTAAAGGCAATCAAGTTGGGCTGTCTAGTTAGGCTCCATTTAAGGTAATGGCTAAGACAGGAAAAACAGATGCTTACCCAGAATTTTGACAAAAAAAATCAGAATTAGAATTCCAGTCTCATTTGCATCCATGTGCCTCCAGAATTGGCCTGAGATGCCACAGTACATAAGACCTAATTGGCCATTATCTTGTACTTTCAGATGCTATTTGCATAGATGCAAAATGCAAAATGATGCCTGATTGGAGTGCCAGGTGATAGTGTTCACAATACAGTAAATGACAAAAAAAGGTTCTTGCTTTTATTTTCAGAAGATTGTGTTCCCTAAGTTGGCTACAAGAACCTGAACACAATGAAGAGTTCTCTTCAGCAGCTGAGTCAGAGTTCACCCCGGATATGTAGATAGTCTTCTCTTGAAACTACATGCTATAACCATGCTTACATCTGCATTACAGAAGACTTAATGGTTTTCAAAAGTCTTGCCTTTTGAAAAGAATAACCAGAATCAGATCTCAATTTTTTCTCATCTTTCTTGCAGTTAAAATTAAAGGGTCTAGAACGAAACTACTTTTTTTTCTTCTAAATGTGATTACATTTTTTCTGACACACAGAATGACATGGATTTTATGGCAAATGGTCAGCAAAATTTGTAAATTAAATTAAAATTTGTAAATGCAATACTCTTTCCTCAAATTCCCTATCCTTCCTTGGACATTCAAAATATTGAAGCTCTTACCTAGGTAAAATATGGTAAGATTTGAGCAATAAAGTGAAAAATTTACATTATAGTCCACAAGAGCATAATGGTACTGCCCTACACTTGAAAAGTTTTAATGCAATTTCTGCACTGTAATTTCAGGGACTTAGATTGGAAGTAGCCCAATACTCAAATGCAGCTTCTTTGTCCTCCACCATTTCTATAAAGTAATATTATTTATTGTGATTCATGTCACCCTTGGAAAGTGTATATAAGTGCACCACATAGGGAGCAGCAAAAGGGTTATGTGTCTTCCTGAACCTGCCCAGCTTCAGTCGTCAGCTGTGAAGTCAGTGCTGTATTTTAAATTAGCATTCATATCTGATGTTCTCCAAAGACAGATCAGGATGAGGATGAATCCCTGGAGTAACTAACAAGAAAGCACTCTTAGTTTATAGAGGGTGGAATTTTTTTTTGCTGCCTAGAAACTCTGGTTAGTACATTTCATCCTCGCTATCAAATGTACCAGCCAAAGCAGAAGTTCATACCTTAGCACCAGGAGCACCTGGGAAGCCTGGAGGACCAGCAGCACCAATAGGGCCCTGGGAAGTGAAAGGGAAACAGTTGTGTAAAGGTATTCAGTGACAACAGAAACATCTTGCTTGTTGAAGTAAATAGATTAAAAAAATGCACATTTACTTATTCCACACATTACCACCTCAGCATATTAGCTGCCTTTTGCAGTTCCAAACTGACAGATTTGGTTCACTACAAACAGTTAAGAGCCAGGTCAATGTTTAAACAACATTTGCAGTGCAAATTAAGCAAGAATTGGTAAAACCTTGCCTTGAGGCCAAACACCTGAGAAAGAACAAACTGAGGATGAGCAGAGGCAGGCATCTGCAAGGCAAGACGACTGATTCTACTACGTTTACCTGTTGCTGTGAGATTTATAATTACATTGGGACAAAGTTCCAACGTACCAGACATTACAAGAGAAGATACATTGATGGATTCATAGCCTTAATTTTTTAATGCATAAAAATAAAAAGGGATCATTTTTCTTCAATTATTAATTAAAAATCCAACTCATTAATTGATATTGGGAATCAATATCTATTTTTTGTGAGCTAACATCTTTCAATTAGAAATATTTATAATAAAACTGCCTCACAAATCCAAGATAATAAAGCATGTCAGCTGGTATGACGAAGAGGAATTGGTTTCAGACATTCTATAACCTACTGTGTTATAAAGGGTGTACCTGGAATTGCCACTAGTTTTGTATATGCAAAAAAAAAAAAAAAAAAAGACTGAAAGCTCTTTAGGATATGTTTGAAAGAATAAACTTCCAGAATTTTCATTGCAATGACTTTTTAAAAATTTTTAATTTCAAGTGGAAAGAAGGATAAAACATTATTTCTGTTTTAGTCTTAAAAAATGAGTGTTAATAACTGCTTTGCAGAATATTTAAGGTATCATAACCTAAGTATGTGAAAAATAACTTCAGCCCGGGACAGACACTAGGACATAATGCAGCACTGTGCCCATTGTGAATCCCAACTTATGCAATCGCCAGCTTCAGAACATTTTTCCTATAGCAACTCAACTGCCTTCATTCAAAATGTCTTCAGCTAAAATGCTTTGTTTCTACTACATCAAATCTTAGCGGTAAGATTTTTATTTGTCTGCAATTTAACTGCCCAATCACATATTTTTAAATACTCCACATGGGAGAACTTCAGAGAAATTCACAGCCATGCTCACATCCTACTCTGATAAAGTACAACAGGTGTTTGAAGTGACAAGGGGTATTAAAATCAACTTTGGCAAAGCAGAACCAAGTACAGCTTCATCATAGACTAAATTTTTGAAGGTAGGAAGAAAATAAAACCTATTAACTGTTATTACTGTTGTTCTGGTGTATTCCAGATTAGTTTTACAGTTTCAAAACTACATCCTTGTACTCATATTTATGTGGCTGAGATAAATGAGATTTACTGAAGTCAGGGGTAAATTATGGCAATGCTAACTCATTTTAAACAGACAAATCTGTATTGGATTAGCTCTTATTAGAATAGTTACCATTTACCAGTCAGATCAGGAGAGCTGGATCTTGCTGGCCTTTCACACTAGCTCACAACTCAGGTTTCAGTGGTGAATGAAAAAGGTTAGGCCTGTTAGGCTAATAGGACAATGCTGCAGGTGCAAAGCTATGTCCTGTTGTGCATATATAATTTAGAGGATGTATATCATTATAGCCATCTGTAACACGTGCATGGCATGTATCTGTTAAAAAGCAGGAAGTCTCTTTAGCTTTTGGATGAGAATTATTCTGTTAGACTGTTGGAAATGAGAATTCTGTGCACTGGGTATTTCCCAATAAGACTTGCTGGAAAACCTTCTCATGAAATCACCAGTGCAAACAAGAGAATATTTGGTTCCTTTGATACGGATGTTTAATATAAACCCTGAGGCTCTCATGATATTTTCTGCAAAGGGTTTATGTTTCACTAATTCTCTCTGTGATGTTACGATAAGCAACAAAGGATTATATTAAAAACATCAACACAATCAACTTCTTAAAAGCCCAAGAAATCCTCTAAAAACAGGAAGAGAAGCACAAAGCCTAATGGAACCAGGCTGTCAAAAAAGCAAGACTGAAACTTACAGCAGGTCCAGTGGGGCCAGCACTGCCATCACTTCCACGAGCACCCTGTGAGGAAAGAATATGATAAATAGTTTGAAAAGACAACTAAATATCAGAGGAAGCCACAGTAAGTGGCTGATTCATGATGACAGACAGATGGGAAGCCACTTACAGCTGGTCCAGGGGCACCTACTCTTCCTCTCTCACCAGGGAGACCACGAGCACCCTTGAAAGAAAAATTAAATTAACTCATTTATATATTTACATTGAACATAGATATATAAAGATTTTTTTCCTCTGCCAAGTCATGTTACTATTACATTAAAGTATCTGGGTATCTGGAATGTCAATAATGACAAACTTTAAAGAAAATGGTGGCTGAACTTAATCTATCAGATTATAATTTCCCACAGCAGCAGTGAATACTTACAGGTTGTCCTGGGGTACCATTTTCACCAGGGGCACCAGGCTCTCCCTATGAAGAAGAAAGTTTGGAGGCTTGAGTTACTTAAAGGATGCTTTGGACAGATAGTCTAACACTATCAGAGAGATTTTCAGCTATTGGATCCCACTGTCTGTGTCTTCTGTAGCATTTTATAGCATAGCACTGTCCATGTTTCTGCATCACGCTATACACATCAAGTTCTGAGGGTGCAGAGACTGCAATTGTCCCTGCATATACTGGAACACAGCCAGATGAACTCCTTTTAGAAGGGGAGGGCCAGAGNTATCAGAGAGACTTTCAGCCTTTGGATCCCACTGTCTGTGTCTTCTGTAGCATTTTATAGCATAGCACTATCCTTGTTTCTGCATCACACTATACAATAATAGCACATCAAGTTCTGAGGGGGCATAGACTGCAATTGTCCCTGCATATACTGGAACACAGCCAGATGAACTCCTTTTAGAAGGGGAGGGCCAGAGAAAATTGTGTCACTTGCTCTGCTGTCTTTACCCCTTTTCTTTATGCTGACATTTACTCTATGGTACACATTTAAGGGATTGGATCTGGATAGTCAAGTACAAATCCAGATCAATCAGCAGCTGTTTTTTTAGCTAGTGCAGAAGCAGAATGATGCTTTCTTCTGCCTTAGTATAAGTTGACAAAGTCCTCTTGAATGGTTTAAAATATGGATCTGCCTCAGATATTTTTAACTTAAGGCCAATAATACTGATTATTTGAGTAACAGCCATTAATACATGGCTCTTGTCCCTTCAGTGCTGTATTCTTAACAGCCTTCTCAACATGTCTAAGCTGGTCTACAGTGATAAGATTTGTCTTAGAGCACTCGTATCCTGAATATACCTGAATGCATCTAGTCTTAAATGCTGCAAAGAGAGCAAATTTTTGCCTTCATTGCTGCTTTCAGCACTGTTATATCATGAACAACCTTTATTTAATATGATGGTGTTTTCTAGCACTCCTACTAGTAACTGTTCTATCCTTTATTTATGTGCTTTATCTGCTTTAAATCTCCAGTGACTGGACAGACTTTGCCATTTAAACTTTTTCTGAGGGTTAACAACTTGCAGTGATATTGAAGAATGCTATGTTACAACTAAAAACCCTATAACCAAGTAGTGCTAAGCTCTTAGAAACAAGCAAGATGAAGAATTAGTATTTGAGTTTTTCATTGTTATATTAGAAGTCTATGAATACAAATCTCCTGTGAGTCAGTCAGGATTCCCTATAACACAATGATGCAATACTGAATTTTTCAAGAACACTGATATTAGGCACCGAGGTGGAATGGGAGAAGAAACAACTAAAAGAAAGAGTTTACCATAGATGTTCCTAGACTACATTTCAGTATATTTTAAAGTTTTTTTTAAAGGCTAGTGTTCAAATGTGCACTAATACAAAGATGATAAAAATAAAAAAAAGCATGTGAGGATCAAATAGCCTTAACTCAGAAAAGCACTGCATGTTTCCAAATTTTTAGCAAGACACACTGACCATGTGTCTCACAAAATAGAGTTTTGTAGAAAAATGATACATTTTCATTTTAGAATGCTTTAAAAAAACCTACTCAAATGTAGAATACAATCCAGAGAAGAGCAGAGATAGCAAAATCAGTCTGAAGTGCTGCTGAATAGTCAATCATTAAGAGCCCAATTCTGCAGCCTTTATTCACTGAAGACACTAACTTGCTTACAACTTGATTGAGGGCTCAAGACTAAGGCCCCAGGAATGTTTTCTCATAACAAGGTGCAAGTATTTGTTCTATATGGATCCACTGACTTCTAGATTACTGCAGCTGGGCAGTGTTTAATGGCAACATGGAAGACTGATTGGATGGGCCTTCACATGTCTTTTGCTAGGAAGAGCTATAAAAGCATCCTACATTTGCAGATTTTGTCTTTACCTTGCTGCCAGGAGTACCAGGTTGTCCCTTTTGACCATCCAGACCATTGTGTCCCTATATTAAGTAGAAAAATAAATATTGATACATATTTTCTCTTAAATGGCTGTATGCAAATTCCTAGTCTTATAACATAAAACCTTCCTCCCACACAAGATCATTTCCTAATATAATCTCAGAAATAATTAGTCTTTCATATCAGGCGATATTAAAAACTTTGAAGAGGTTCATGCACTCTTCACTTTCAGAGGATTTCCAGGGGTTTTCAGAATACTGCAGTGATGTTAGTCTTAAATAGTCAGGAAAAAATATATATGTACTCACCCTAATTCCCTTAAAGCCAGGCAGACCAGGAGTTCCAGGGAAACCACGAGCACCCTAAAAACACACAGTACATGAAAGATTGTCTCTCATATTATTATACAGTACAGTTAAAAGGAAAGATGATGAAAAAGTCTTTCAATAGAATTAATAAGTAGATTTGGGTCATTATAATTCAAGTAAGGAATAGAATCTAGATCCTAACCTCTCAGGACCTGACTTGTTTCAAGACTAAAAGTAATCAATCTGATTTTTCCAGTTCTGAATCTCAGAAATTTCATGCATTACCATGTGATAGTACAGCTTTTTTAACTTTCTATGCCAAAGTGCCTGCTTACCTTCTCCTGTGTAACTCCTCCCTGTGCCACTTCTGTTACTCATTACTAGCTTTAGTGGAAATGGGGTAGGGAAACAAAATAAAAACATAACTATATGATATCCCTGCAGGTAAGGGCTGAAACTGTATTAATCCATATAGGGAATATTACTAGACTGTTAATGTGGTGACATTCAGAAAGGTTGTTAGGTTTCATTGATTAGTGAACTGGTTTGTATTGTATCCAGTGGATCACTACATACCTGAGGGCCAGCAACACCCCTCTCACCAGGTCTTCCAGGTTTGCCAGGGTGACCCTAAAAATGCAATAAAGATGCACTAAGAAGGAAAGTTTATTTTATAAAATAGCAACACAAACCATTAAGAAAAAAGAAAATACATTGGCAAGGCTTCTCTTTTTCCATAAATACAGGGAGATTCTTAACTTTTAAGTTTTCTTCTCTCTGTATTCAGGAAGTTAAATAATGCATTTGGAGTGGTTTGGATGTTATCTGATTTTCTGTGCATTTCCAGCATACTGCATCTCTTGTACCATAAAATAATTATTTCAGGGGTTTATTTATTAAACAATGTAAAAAATATGGCCAATAGAATGCTTAGCTTAACAATAATCTGGTTGCTGGAGTTGAATCACCACCCCAAAAGAGATGAGAAACATTTAATAACCACTTACGTCTTCACCAGCCTTTCCTGGAGGACCAGGGGGACCACGAGGACCCTGGGGACCCTGTTAAAAATAGATTGAGTTACTTAAAGCATCAGCCTTCACACACATCTTCCCACTGTTTTCTGACCTGAGTTGGGGCATAGGTGGAGCTTAATTGACTTTGCACTTTATGATTCCAATTGGAGAGAGCTTGAATCTGAGAGCTCAGCTCTGTTTCTATAACAGGATCAAGCAGGAGTATCCAAACGTTCAGAGAAGTGCATATGGATAGGAGAAATGGGCCTAAGCATTACAAGCCTACTTTTTTTTGGTGTGCTATTCCTAATGGAAGCAGTGTCTGTATGTGATCTATACTTACTGTTTGACCAGGTTCACCAGGCTCACCAGGAAGGCCTTGGAAACCAGGAGGACCCTAGAAAATGAGGGAGATACTATTAGTTTCCAAACAAAATAATTTGTAATTTTACAGGATGTCAGTTTTGGTAGGAGAGAGAAGACTGTACTCACAGGGGGTCCAGATGCTCCAGGTGGGCCTCTGGGTCCCATTAAACCCTAGGGAAGAAAAATCACAAGATCTTTTTTAAAAAAAATCACAATTATATAAGCTCATCTATAGCACCAATTCCCAGCATTCCTAAAATACTGGTTAGCATCACAGTTTTTATTATGCAATGTTCAAGTGAAATTAGAGGAAGCTAAGAGATCTGCATGAATTTGCACAGGCAGTCCAAGTGCAAACATCTTCTAATGGCAAGGAACCAGCACAGAATCCAGTGGGATGATTAGAAATGTACTCCTATGGCTGTGAACTTTATAATTCATCTTCTTAATCTATTCTGGCTTGTTAGCAAGTAAACTGGTTCATTCTTTTTTGAATTCTTCCCTCTACCTTTCCTGTGCAGAAATGTCCAGAGTTTAACAATGAGGATCATAATGCATTATTGAAAGGCTCTTATACATATTATGTACACATCAATTTCCATTATTTATCTACTCCTCTTCAAATATTTCATTGTTTTCTGGTGTTGATTAAATTCTCTTCATATCACTCACAAAGTAAGTCACTAATATACTCTCCTTGACATTATTGACAATTTACATACATCTTGAAAACACAGGCT
>VZTT01050931.1:33028-49799 GCA_013400855.1 Buphagus erythrorhynchus
ATACATCTTGAAAACACAGGCTAAGAAAATCACTTCTAAAAAGGAAATTTCCATAGACTGGTGCTCTTTCTTAACAGTTATCTTAAGGTTTATTAAGCAAGCAAACAATTGTGAACTGAAATTTTAACTTGGACTTCTATAGTTCAAACAAACTATTTAGGAGACATTTCAATAGAAATAATTGCCTTAAATTGGTTTTAAAGCTTTCTCAGAAAGTCTTTTAGATTTTCTCATTACAAGATTAAAATCATATGCCAACTTTTCAGTGGTTTATATAGCTTTCCCATAAGACTGAAAACCTTTTATTAAGTGGAATAAATGCCCATTAAATACAGGCATTTACTCATGAAAGATAAAGCAATGTTGTGGATATGAAAATATGCAGTAATTAAAGGAAAAATAATGGTTTCTAGACAGTCTGAATCATATGTGCTGCATAAACCCTGTGAATTTCTTCACAAATTTTATTCTACAATTACTTTTCTCTTCCTGATCTTTTCCATATTATTTGTGAAACTTAAAACTTCCTCACAATACTACTGCTGTTTCTGTCAAATGAACCTAACTGGAACAAGAATTGGAACATAGAAATGGTGACACCTCAAATAAATCCTTATCTATGTTTTCTGACTAATCATCAGACACTGAGGGCAGAACTTGATTAAAAGTACTATTTTCCTATATTTTGTAACTAAATGGATGGAATGGATGGAACTAAATGGATAAAACCCATTTAATATTAGAGTGTTTTTGGAAGTGGAGACAAGCACTTGACCCAAAATAATCCTTTTCCTCCTTCATCTTGCTGCTCACCCACCAGATGCACTGTGATGTCAGTGTATGTGGTGAATTTAACACATATTCTGCTATCTATGTACATTGAAAATATATGCTAACATAAGGAAGGGTTAGAAATTCATAAGGAGTGGCAATGGAGTGGCCCTTAAATTCCATTTGTACATAGTATACATACAGTGAGCTACAAAGAGTCCTCCTCAGAACAGCCTTACAGTAACAAGTACTAACATTCAGATGTTGAGAACCAAATGCAGCAGCCAATTTCCTAAAAAACCTATGCAATCCAAGGGTAACAAGAGTTATACAGCCATGGAGGAAAAATCATCACCAACTGGAGCCAAGATGTTGAGTTACTTTCTAGGCCTGTGTCTGCTTTAGAGAGAAGCTTTACAGTTAATCTCGTTCCTAAAACAAAATGTCCTGTCTCAATATGGGTAAAGTAATACTGTATCAAAGTACATGTGTTATCCAACATCAGATTAGGAGATTAATTGACTTATAAAAGTGTGGTCAACAAACAGAGTTAAAGCACAAGTCCCAGCAGTGCTATATTCAAGATAAATATACAGATCCAAGACCATATTTCAAGTCCTCAGACTATTTAAAACACTTATCATCCTATATTAAAGGATCAGTTTCCAGTCTGAGTCAATATATGATCAAACCACTAATTTTAACACTTTTTTTCATTAATGGAGCTGAATTAGAGTTAAAGGAAAATCCTAAACACATTATTCATGTGAGTTATCAAGTACTATATCATATACCTACCATAGGTCCTGGGCCAAAATCTGCTGCTTTAGATGGATCATATTGAGCAGCGAAGTTCTGTAAATAATAAAAAGGTTGACATCAAAATACAAAAAACTTCACTTTAAAAACTATTTTTAATCAACATTCTGTGTCTAAATATAATTGGATTGGTTATACTTGCTATGAGGTTTGTTAAAGCAGCATACATATAACTCAGTAAATATAGCCCTATTATAAATACATTTCTATTCACTTGTTTCCAAAAACTTGATTTTACCAGGAAGGGCCTTTCAAACCTAAATATCTCTGCAGAAGTGATTCAATAGTGTGAACTGAAAATTAGGAATGTAAATTCAGTGCCCATTTAAAATTGAAAACTTTCTTGAAACTGTCAAATTATTCTGCCTAATTTTCAATGAGAGAAGTTAAGCAAGGCAGTGAAAAAATACGCATAAGTAAAATTCATGTACCAGCCCTGAGGTGGTACATGTGGTGGGCCCTTCAGTTTCAGAAACATCTGAGGAGTATGCAGCCTCAGAAACACTACAATGGATTTCTGATATTTTATCAAAATAGAAAAAAATTCTCCACAACACAATCAAACCTCCTTTTCTTGCTTGTCTCATTAACATATTAAAATAAATTAATGAAAGCAGTTTGATATTTACAACTAGCAAAATAAAGTATCGCTATTCACACTGAAGTCAAAAGAGTATTCCTCCATGCAGAAGAATTTAATAAACGTGATCAATACAACACTGTGTCTTCATGCTTCCTATGCAAGCTAATGTCAAGCAAAGAGTTAAATTCAGAACTCAGCAGAGAATACATGATGGACACTGGTGCACAAAGTGTGTACGCAACAGCCCATTTACAGTTCTGTAGTATGAATAGAGATAAAAAGAAAAATTTCTAAAGGACAATACTCTAAATTCTATAGCACTTTTAATTGATTTCTAGCTTAAGGAGTCGTCTTCTTTGCCTATTCCAATACAGTTGCTGTCTCTTTAATCCAACCATAGAAGTTTATTTTCTCCATTTACTTAACAGCACTGGTTTCATTTAGTTGATGCCTAACCCATTATCACTGTGTAAGTTTAATGCTAAATAACAGGGTTGATTTGCTCTTCTTCCTATATCCCTGTTGAATACAGAATCCAAATTTTCCATTGAATATATACACCCCAAGGAGGGTTTCATTGGAACTGGGACCATCGATTTCTTATGGCTTGCAAGAGAATGTTTCTTCCACTCTTAAATTCAATAATAATGTTTTCCAGCAGATATAAATTTCATCTTGGTCCCAAAGCACAGCTTATAAGTTCTGGTAATAGAAAGTTTGGATGCCTTACTCCGCCAAGACCTGGAGGACCAGGGGGCCCTGGAGGACCTGGTGGACCATCTTCACCATCTCTGCCTGGTGGACCTGGTGGACCCTAGAGTTAAAGAGAGAATTATATGGTGAAAATTAGAAGTGGCTGAAGAAATCTCTGATGTGGTAACTTCACTAACCACCAGGCATCCAAAGCACACCCCATAGCAGTGCTATATATTTCAATAAATAATACAAATAAATATAGTCTGATTTTATGTTACCTTGCTTGTATCAGATATGTACTGGAGCTTTGCATTTGAGAAGATTTATGGGGGCAACACTGGATTTATGCTACCAAGGTGTAATGTACAAATTGGGAAGTTTCATCTTAAGTGACAAACTTTGGACCTATGAACCCCAAGAGACCCATGTGCACACACACAGCCTGGC
Source organism: Buphagus erythrorhynchus (assembly GCA_013400855.1). NCBI lineage: Eukaryota > Metazoa > Chordata > Aves > Passeriformes > Sturnidae > Buphagus > Buphagus erythrorhynchus. The sequence goes on from VZTT01050931.1 coordinate 36,345, forward strand.
AGATCCTGTTAGTGAGAGCCTAAAATTTGACCAGCTGAGGATTAGAAAAGCCCTACAGATATGAGTTAACAGGGATCCAGAATAAGCCCAACACCAGTTTTTAATCAGTATAGACAATTTGCTGGTAAAATTGCAAATCCAATTAAAATTTAGCAGTGCTCTTCTACAGATTTTTGATGCTGTCCATCCGCTACCACTGTCAGAACTTCTTTTACAACAGGTTGAAATTACCTCTTTTCGGTCCAGTAACATTTGTCCTTACATTCTTTCATCCTCAGTACACAAAGCTGGTCAAGTTTTGGCATCATGGCAATTGATGTAAGGTATTTAATTTGTTGAGGTTTTTGACCCAGTTCAGTACTTAATGAAATCCATAATAAATGGATTTCTAAAGGAACAGAATTAGGCTTGTTGCCTTCAGAACAAAGAAAGCATCTCATTTCATTAAACAAATTTAGTTAGTGGCAGCCTAAAGTGAATATCCAGCTGACCACACTGATATAGTCTTCCTAATAGTTCCCACTACATTTTTCAGCCCTCTATGATCTCAGAAATCTTCAAGACCTCCCTCATCAGTACTATGGCATTTTCATTTTCACATGATAGAAAAAAGTCACATAACTATACACAACCGAGATAAGTATGTGAAGTTCAGAATACCACTTTACAAAAAGCAGCAGTGATGCAGAAGCAAACCAGAAAAGCAGATACCAGCAATATGAATTAACATTACAATTAAATTATTCTGGGGTCCTTACTTATGGTTACTTTTACAGTAGAGTCTTCTGCAGTATAACACCCACTTTGACTAGCAGAAGGTAGATAAGAAATGCCCAGCTGCCAAGAAAAGAGCTTTTCCTAACCCTTTTTGGAGACACATATAATAAATTATCTTTAAAATAGGCTTAGCCTATTCAGGTTTTCTGTAGAGAGCTTACCCATACACCATATTATTCAACGATTACATATTTACATGTCAACTTTTCCCTCTGCATTTCTTTGTGTCATTTCCACTGTGAGCAGCTGGAAAAACATTTTCCAAATCATCACTTGAAGAGCTAGGCTGCCCTATGATCTCAACCACATCTGCTCATGCACAATGACCGTAATTAGGCTGAATTTGGTACATAGGTAATTTTGTTTCTTTTTATAATGAAATTGTACATGCAAGCTTCTACGAGTACAATCATTTAATCTCACAGTAATGCTTAAACTTAGTTTTTTCCTAGTGGTTTTCCAACAACTACTGTTCAAAGATCACAAGTAAATGTCAATCTAATTCCTTACCCTTTCTCCCTGTGGCCCTTTGTCTCCTCTAGGGCCCTGCCAGAAGAAAATAACACTCAATGAGTTACTGTGGAAATTTTCCAGGAAAATACAGGGAAAGAGATATATTAAGAATAATTAGTGTACATTAAAAAGAAAAAGAAAGCTGCACATACAGGTTCAACAGCTATTTTCTGCAGACAGTCTATTTTTGTCCAAAATAATCTACTGGAAATAGATTAGCCACTGCCAGTGCTGGATGAATTAAAAGTGTCACTGCACAGGCCACAGAATTACGTGCAAAATTGGGGTTTGTTTCTACTGAATAACTAGCTCTAATTTAACAGTGGTGACTTTCAGAAATAATATAGAATTGATTTAGCCTTTTAGACCTGTGTGGATATTGCTGTACTATTCAATCCACGTAAATCTTTACAAAGGAACTCTGTTTAAATGATATCTTGATGCCATTTAAGTTTTGGTAGGCTTAGTTTTGCCCACAGGCAAAGCACATTTAATTCAATATTTGAATTTACTCTGGTGTTAAAATTCTGCATTGATCATTCTCTCCTTTTTTTTTTCCTACCTACTCATCTCAGTGCTACCGCTATCTTCAGAGAACACTGAAAATAAGCAGTGTAGACAATTTTCCTTTCATCCAATATTCAACAAAGTATTAATCTGCTGAAGACTACCTGATATAATCTTCATTTCCACACAAAAAAAATAAAAATGCTTACCTTGCGCCCTGCAGGTGCCTGGAAAAAAATAAGGAAGAGAATTTTAAAAAGAGTTACAATTTTTGCCAGTATTTTAAACTAAAATAATATATATACTTAGATGCATTTTCTTATATAACTATACTTTTTCTCAGTCCAATATACTTATTTTTTCCTCAGTCCAATTACCTATGCCCTATGATTTAAAATTACGTTGAAGGCTAGTTGGTTAAATATAGCAAAGATGCATGTAGCTATATTAAAATGTTGTGTTGAAGACTGACAATTTTATATCTATTACAGCCTAAAATATTAGAATATATTAAAATAAAAGTCACACCTGAGCTCTTTCATAATCCTACTGTGCAATGAAATTTAGACTGTAGAACTGGCTTTAAAGTAGAGTCATCTCCAATCCAAACTGCCAGGTATAATGTCCAAAGAGCACTGCTCCCTTACTTTCTCCTTATGGTCTCTACACCTCTGAAGGCAGTCTCTTAAAAAGGCCGTCCCACTTGTGAAATTGGGGTGGGTACCTTTCTAGGCAGTGCCTTCAGCATTTAATCACCACTTTTTGGGAATGAATGTTAGAAAACAATACTGCCACAAGGAGAGAAGCCTAGCCTGTTAATTGGAGTGTTACATATTAGATAAAAGAATTATACTGACCTCACTCACATCTGCAAAGAGAGGGAAAGAAAAAAAGAGATAATTAGAGCAGGGATTCAAATGTTTTACAAGTTTTAAATTTTAAACTTGCTTTCAAGTCAAAATTAAATTTGCTGCTTTTAATTCGAAATGCAATTTTGTTGATTTCCTTAACGCAATAAATATTTTCCTAATGCAATTTCTTACTGTTAAGATTATCTTAGACTGGAAAGACTCACAGGTGAAATTGCCATGTATTTCAAATCCAGAATGGACTTGCTAATTAAAATAAGACAAGAAACATGGCTGATACAAAAAGGCAGCTATCAACTATAAACCTGCTCTAAATACATTTCAACATACCTCTATTGAACACTCCCCATACCTATGTATTTCCACATATGTGTTCATGCAAGAGATTAATAAACCCAGGCAGACTGACACGTATGAAGATACTAAATTGTAGGAGTAATCTGAAATTTTCAGATAAATGGCCCAATCCCACTTTTTTTCTGGGGAAACGTTCTAGACAAAAATCTCTATTTCCACATTTTCCTGTAAAACTGTGTAACAGAGAACATTTTGAAGCTTTTAAACACCACATTGCAAATAACTATCCCTGTATGTTATACTAAGTGTGAGTATGCGCTTTTTTCATTAGTTGGAGAAACAAATTTTCTGAGTTTCTTAATTTCAAGGAATTAAAAATCTATTTGACTTAAACTCACCACAGTAAAAGAGTCTCACATCACACTTGAATGCCAGCAATTTAACATTACCACTAACTAACAGGTTGTTGGATATTTTTCCACAACGTGTCACTTTGGCAGTGTACGATCACACTAAATTCGGATGATTCGTGCAGTCCAGAAAAAAGGGCTGAAATGCTGAAAGCACCGGAGTTCGCGGCAGTACACACAGCCAGCCTGTGCTAACCCAACACCAAACTAAAGCCATTACTGCCCGCAGGTGACGGCGACAACGGCGCCTTCCCGAACTCCCTGCGGGAAGCGCAGGATGCTCGGTTCGCGGATCCCCACTCCGCCTCCTTTGCCCCCATCACCGGGGTTGGAGGGATGTCCCCAGAATGTCCGTCCAGAACGGCCCCGCCGCTGCCCCCCGCCCTGGCGAGGGCGACCCGGGGCACCTTCCCGGGGGGCATCATCATCCCAGGGGGGACATCATCATCCCGAAGGGGGGGGGACATCATCATCCCGGGGGGGACATCATCATCCCGCGTGGGGGTGGGCATCATCATCCCGGGGGGCCATCATCATCCCGGGGGGGGACATCATCATCCCCGGGGGGGACATCATCATCATCCCGGGGGTCCCAGCGCCAGGAGCGGGCAGCGCACGGCTGCTCCCTCCTCCTCCGCCCTGGAACGCGGCCAAACCCTGGGTCGAAGCCACGGTGGCCAGGGGCTCGGGGGGCCCTTTACAGGGCGCTGCCCTGCAGGAAGGCTCCGCTTCGCCCCCGGCCGAGTGGCGGGACGCGTTTCCCTCCCCTCTCCGTGTGCGGGGTGTGTGTGTGTGTGCGCTTCGCTAACCGCGATGAGAGGGCACTACATCCTCATCCAACGAGAGGCGCAGAGCTGCACTGCTCCCTCGGGGAGCTGCGCTCCTTTTTCGCATTAGAGCGGAGCACTGCTNGCCGCCGCTCTCCCGCTGCCCCGGCTCCCTGCTTGGGAAAGCGCGCCTCACGGCTCACAGAAGTGCAGCCTGGGTTCTTCCTCTCGCCTCAAACACTCTCCACCCAGCCTGCATCTGTATCTCCTCCCAGCATCTGCGCTGGAGGTGAGGCTTTGTGTCCTCCTCTAGGTACGGGCCCGTCTAGGGGAGAGGTGGTCCGTTTTTTTAATTGTTTTTCCTTTTGTAAATTATTTTTCCTCGTAAAGAGAGATCTCGTTGGCCATTTGCCATATTTTTCTGAGGGAAAGAAAGACTCTATAGAGTCTGATCTGGGACGGAGGTGGCAGTTTATGAGCCGGTCTCTATCGCTTGGGAAGCAGCAGCTCCCCGCAGACTGCCGTGCGTGGGGCGGGCGTCGGGACAAAGCACAGAGCGCAGAGCCGGACAGCCACCCCTGCCACCACCCCTGCCAGAAACAAGCGGAAAACACTTACGTTGGCCTGTTGCTAGGTATGAAGTTACTGCGAGCAGCAACCAAATCCGTGTATCCACAAAGCTGAGCATGTCTAGTTGCAAGACATGCAGACTCCTTGTGGTGCCGAGTCGGTTGGTTAGCTATCGCCTGTGGGACGCAGGCATACAGTCTCGAGGAGTAACTCCAACCTTAGCAGAAACCTGCTGCCCGGGACGCTAAATTAAGCCAGCCCCGGTCCGCCCTACTTATACCGCAGGAGGGTCCCGGCGCCGCCCAGCCCGTCACGTGCCCGCGTCCCCAGCCCTCCCCACAGCCTTGGCAGCGGCAGCGCCGGGGGGCGGCGACGCTAAATTGGTTCCATGCTTTGAGGACGTGGACACTGAGGCTTTCGGAAGGAAAATCTGACTCGTCGTCTCGTTTTTTTTTTTTTTTTTTTTCCCCTTTTCTTTCTTTTTTTTTTTTTTTCTCCTCAGCTGTCCCACGCCCCTCTCGCCCCGCTTTTCAGGGAGCGCGGCCGGGAGCCTGGCGGGGCAGCCGGCTGGCAGCGCCCCGACGGCGTTCAAAGCGGGAGCTGTCCAGGGCCTGCGGCGCCTCCCGCCCCGCAGGGAAGCGGCCGGGGGAGCCGGGAGGGGGCTGGATCCCACCTCAACCTCTCTCCGCAGTCCCACTGCAGCCAAAGGCAAAAGGCGAGGCTCTCCCCATCTGCGGACCCTCTAGCACGACCCCTCTAGCACGGTCACTCGGGTCCCTGTCCCTGGCATTTCCCCGTGGACAGCGAGCGCTGGGGACACGCACAGCCTCTCAGCCCGCCCGCAGCCGCGGCGGAGCCCGTTCGCGTCCCGGCGGATCGCTCTCCCCGGGGAAGCATCTCCGTCCGTCCAGGCGCGGGCAGAGCCCTGCCAGTCTCCCCTCCCGGCTTGGCGGCCGCTCGGGCAGTGTGTGTGTGCGAGGGGAGCCCGGGGAGCCCCGCAGCCGCCGCCCCGAGCGCTCCCCGCCTGCCGGCCGGCTGAACGGGACTCTCCGGGCGCAGGGAGGAGGATGGGCACTCCCGGCAGCTCCCCTTCGCGACGGCCACCCGCCCCCCCAGCCGAGGGAAAGCTGGCGGGCTTGTTTGCCACGTCTGCCCGGCAGACGGCTTCTCCCTTCGCGGGGGAGGGGGCCGAGGTGGTGGGTGTGAGAGGAGTTGCCCGCGCTGTGCCCCCGAGGGCCGGCCGCCCATCGCTCCTCCGCCCCGGGACCGGGGTCGGGGCTGCAGTCACTTGGGGTCGCCCATCGCGGCCCCCCGGCTGCGGGGAGCTGACGTGGTGCCCCCGGCCCGGCCAAGCGCAGCCGTCCTTGGCCAGCCCTCCTCGCCGCCCAGGGCTCTTCCAAGGCGGGCAGCCGCCCCCTCCCAGGCCCCCTCCGCTCGCCGAAGGGAGTCCCGAGCAGAGGTAGCGGCGAAGGCAAATCGGAGCCCCGCCTCAGGGTGGAGAGGGGGGGAACCTCTCCGGGGCGGAAAAGGCGAGGAGTACGCCTGTCCTCGCTCCCCTTCCCTCCCCCAGCCGCGGGTGGATCCTGCCCAGGCACAGCAGCGAGCCGCGACAGCCTGCGGGAGAGCCGCGGCGGAGGGAGCGGGGGGGTCCCGGCCGCCGCTCGGCACCGCCTCCTGACCGCCCCGCAGCCCTGAGGGTCGTCTGACCCTCAGCCTGTCGTAGGGCATGTGCCGGGGGTGTATCCAGCCCGTATTTATCAGCTGCCGTCGGGGGCACGAGTGCGGGAAGCGTGGGAAAGATGTGTCATGGATGTGCACCTGAGCGGGGACCCCACAGGGGCTGTGTCTCAGGAGCGCTGCCAGCACCAAAGCAGCGTCCCTGTGCCGCGCATCCACGCGTGTCCAGCCCTTCCCGGCTGGACAGCCTGCCTGAAGCTGCTTCCGAGAACAGGACAGTTCCTCGCTATCAAAAGTGCCGACGGAATGGAAAAGGCTGCAGTTTGGATAGGAAAATCCACAGCATTAGGAAAAGGTGATCCAACGAAGTGTGTCTGACCACAAAATGGTAGCACAACAAATTATGTTATTTAAACATTGTAATAAAAGTATGCGGCATAAATGGTACATGAATATTCTTTCAGATTATCTTTCATGTGAATGGTATCAGTTTAGAGCAAGAAGGATTTTAAATTAACCTGGACAGTGAAGATAAACTTGAAAGTTTATACCAGCATAAAGCTAAAGTAGCTCAGTGAGCTTCAAACAAGTTAAAATAATAAATAAAATATCATTATTATAGACCCAAAGCACTGTGGCTCAAGTCCAAGTATTCCTTGATACCACTTTCAGTGAACAGTTACTTTTTTTCAGACTTGTTCCTTGAAATCAATCACTGACTCTGTAGCCAGTTTCAATTTATTTTGACTCTGATGCATTAGCAGAATAGTTATTGACTGATTATAATAATAGTTAGAGACTTCTGAGACAAACCTGCTCTAACTGCAGGTATAAACCTATTTTACGCTCATTTTCAATAAATGATAGCCCTTTTCTATTAATGAAATACGTGGAAGGTGCAAGGATGCAGGCACATGTATCCTGACCAAATTAAAATAAGTCACAATTCCCATCCATCCTACCCATGAAGTTTCAGACAGGAAGGATAAGCTCCCACCCAAAGAACAGAAAACCCCTGCAAAGATGTGGATTTTCAATCACCATGTCTCCCGTAAGGCAGGTGGCTGAGGGAGACCTGGAGCTAGAAGCTCAGCAACACACAAAAGCAGTCGAGATGGTATGAGACTCTTCAGGCTTCCAAGGAGATGAATTCTTGGTATGCTCCAGCCATTTCAGGATTGCTGCATATGGATCGAAAAAAAGAGATGCAGAAGAATAATTCATTGATATGGCTCTTTTCCCATGTCAGTCTCTTCTCAGCAATACACCGTGCTGAAAAATCCATAACTGAAGGTCTCTAGGGCTGACAGGTTTGCCACAACAGCCTCAAATGCATACCTGACCTTCAGAACCTACAGAGCCCTTGGCCATTTTCTTCACTTTCAGTCGTCCATTGTCTTTGCATTTCAAGGAAAGATGAAGGAAAGAGAGGAATCTCTGCTCCCTCTAGCATCAGCAGTTATTCAAGCCACACCAAATGATTTTAGGGTAAGTGACAAAGGCCTATTAAGCTGACCTTCCTGCAAGGTATCTCTGTCATACAGGCACTGTCACAGTTTCTGTTGTGAACACAGGCTACAATGCTTATCTTCTCTACCTAAGCATGCAAAAATAATCTTAGAAACTTGGGGGAAAGAAGAAAAGTTCTTTAAAAAGGTAATTCTATATTTGGTTCTATAGTGTGTATTCAGAAATACCTTTTCTATAAAATATAATTATGGCAAACGGTTACTAGTGTTCAAATATCATTACTAGTACAAGTATTTCTGAAGTAACAGAAGTAACATGAAAGCTTTTGGAGCCATTAGCATATCAGAATTCATTTGATCAGCCAGCTTAAACAAGTAAACATCTAAGAATTCTCTTTCCCTTTGGATCATACCTGTTTAAAGGAACTATTTCTCACTAAAGCCAGTAATGCCTATGGCACAATTTAAATTGAAACTTTCGTGATAACAAAAAAATATCCTCTGCAAGATTTGCTCTTAGGGCAGGCTTTAAAAGAGAAGAGTCTCCAGGTGATATCAGCACAGATTTATTTCTCATTATTTTGAAAAATCGTCAGAATACAGATCAAAAATTATGAAATCTGTAACTTTTTAATATGTACACTGAGAAGCATTTTCCCTGCATGCTATTTCAAAACTTATCATCCAACCACTGGGCCACTATCATAGAATCATAGAATGGTTTGGGTGGGAAGGGACCTTAAAGACCATCTATTTCCAATCCCCTTGCTGTGGAACGCCTTTCACTAGACCAGATTGGATGGCCAACCTGGTCTTGAACACTTCCAAAGGCAGGGCATCCACAACTTCTCTGGGCCTGTTCCAGTGCCCCACCAACCTCACAGTGAAGAATTTTTTCTCAGCATGTAATATAAACCTATTCTCTTTCAGTTTGAAACCATTTCCCCTTGTCCTGTCACTACATGCCCTTGTAAATACTCTCTCTCCATCTTTCTTGTAGGCTCCCTTCAGGTACTGAAAGGCTGCAATTTGATCAGCCCAAAGTCTTCTCTTTCACAGGCTGAACAAACCCAAATCTCTTCATCTTTCTTTATGGGAAAGGTTATCCATTCCTCTAATAAACTTGGTGGTCCTGCTCTGGGCTCACTCCAGCAGGTTGATGTCCTTCCTCTGCTGGGGACCCCAGAGTTGGATACAGTAGTTAAGGTGGGATCTCACCAGTGTGGAGTAGAGGGACCAAACAATTACCCAGCCAAACAATTTAATACTGTCTGGCCAGCACTATACTACAAGAAAACACAGAACAATGTTAGAATTTGGAGAAAGATCTGCATCTTTTTAGGCTGTCCCCAAATCTCATACCCTGAGGTGGATAACTGCTTTTGGTGCGCTCTCAGATTCAAATTCTCCTCCAGCTGATATGAATGGGAGAGCAACAGTGTTTGTGGCTGGTATAAATAAGTTATTAATCTCTTTTTATCTGTTCCAACACAAACTTTCACACATTTGTTCAGACGATGGATGCATGCCCCACCATTCAGCTGTTGTGAGCAGCAAAGGTGCCTAAGGGAAGTAGTTTGCCAGTGGAACAAGTACTGGGGCTGGTTCAGTGACAGGATCTGGCTTCAATCTTTTGTAGATTACATATCCTTAATATGGATATATGAGGGTCTCTATGATTTCATGCATCACTAAGCTAATCCTTGGATAATTTTTGCTTGATGTCTGCTGTGTAACCATATCAGCTTCCTTAGAGCTATCTTTAATGGAATTGTTTATGATTCTGGACTTCACACCTTAGCTTGGTTGGTCAGTATTTTGCATTAACAAGGAGATTAGTACATTGTCAGTGGAGAAAACATGGAAGTGGTACCATGTATCTCCCTCACTGCAACTCAGTGTGTCATGCTTGCTGTTTTCTTCTTGACTGCTTAGTTTAAAAAAAAAAACAAAAACAGAAAAAAAACCCCAGAAGAAACCAGACCAGAAAAAAAAAGAAAAAAGAAAAAAAAAGTGCTATGCTCTTATAGAAAAATCCTGCAAAGAGACAAGATACTGCAAGGAACTTCCAGCAGTCCTCTGTACCCAGTGTTGAAGGGCTGGGTGTTCTAAGGCTCCTGTGGCCTGTCCTACTGTTCCTATATAGCACTAAAGGTACACATAGATGTAAGAGCATGGCACAGGTACACAGAGTCATGACTTGGCTGCTCCAGGGATCATAATTTAGAGGGAGTCCATGGGGTGCCAGTAAATGGTAAAGAAGCAGGAACACTGTTCTTTGTACAAACAGCTCATGGCTATTGCCTTCTAATACCTCTTTGATATTTTAAGACAGTTCTTTTAGAATAATTTAAAGTGGCTTTTGAGAAGTAGTCCAGCAAACTGACTTTTAATGAGAAGCAAACAGGTTCTATGTGAACAGCACTGGCTGCTGCTTCATTTAGTTTCTGTTCCCCAGTGGCTGTCTTGTGTCTGAAATAAGTCATCATCCATTATCCTCAGCAGGATTAATGGTCAAGAATTCTCTAAAATGAGCAACTGATAGGCAGCCCTTGTGGGAGTGCTGTTAGAGGGATCAGTAGACAAATTTAATGGAAAATTTTCCTCAATTATACTTCAGTAAAGGCAAACAAGAGAAGGACTCAAGGCTGCTTTACTGAAACTGAGATTCTTCTTGAAAAGGGTAAACCTCCACAGCCGCAGTCAGTGAGCTTTCTGGGTGGTGTTTAAGTTATACGAAGTATACATAATTTTTTCCTTTTTTTTTTCCTTTTTAATTTTTTTTCTCAAAGGTTACACATTTAGGGATTGAGGAGGCCAAAACAAAGGCCTAGCTCACCTACTGATAGAAGGCTCAGTTGGTACTGGAGCCAAAACAATTTACCATGTTTAAATAAATTCAGGACACATTGACCTCTTTTCATGTCATTATCAACTCAATCTATTGCTCTGTGACACTGAAAGTAATCCAATAAAATAATGGAACTACTGATACGCTAGCTTACTTAACATCTGAAAGCTAATTTGAAAACTTTTTTTTTTAAGATCATTTGGACTTCACCTCTAATTCATTTAATAAAGCCATAAGCCTGTATGTCTGTTATAAACCTCCTTCCACACTGGCTCTGATTCTGTTCTCACTATAATACAATGGGAACTTTCACTGACTTCAGTAACAGCAGAGCCAGGCCAATATTCACTATAGTTGTATATCTCACAAGTATTTAACCCATATCACAGAATTTTTTACTTTTTTTTAAGATTTCAGCTTTAACCATCTAATTGTTTTTTCCTCTGTTCTATTTGCCAGGCTTACAATTATGACTCAAGGAAATCACAATTCTCAACTAAAACAGAAAGTGCGATGACATAAAGCCAGGTGGTCCTTTGAGATGCTCATCCATCTCAGTAAATACTAGTAGAGCAAATTAACATAATGCTGGTGAGAATAATCTCTCTGTATGAACACACATTAATGGATCTGTGTAGACAGACTGTAAAAAAGTTCGTGACCTGGACATGAGGTCTGGTGTACCAAGCTTGTACTACTGTTATTTAGAATATTGCTGAAATGGGGATCAAATCACAGTATTAAAAGGTTGCATTGCATCTTTATGGAATTGGCATCTACAGAGCCTCGGCTCCTGGAAACTTTCAGAATTTTCTATATGAGAAAAAAATGCAATGGATATCACTTGTGGAGGATCAGTATAGATCCATTCCTTTACATTCTCAACAGTCTTGGGAACAACAAACTCAGAAGTTCATGAATCAAGAATGCACTGCAAAATGTAAAAGGTAAAGATCAGTGGAGTAATTGAAAGCAAGCAAAGATGATCATGGATTGTATTCAGTCTGTGTGAAGATATCTTTGTATGTAATGTTGTGGATGGTATCATATAAAGCTCTAATAATTGGTTGATACAATTACTATTGCAATCAAAATAAGACAGGCAATATTAGAGGAAACTGCCAAATTATTGGTACCTTGCCTTGAAATTAACCACTGAAAAAGTTTGCTGCACAATTAGAGTTAAAAAAACCAAACTAAAACCATCAAAAGAACTCTCAACTCTAACAGTTTACAGCAGATGGGAAAAGAATCAGTCTTTTTGTTATCTTCATGTCCTGAGTGCAATAATAAATGGAAGTTTTCCATATCAAGTGGTAATTTTCAGCTGCAACAAAGAGCATATAACCCATAATTTAATGGCAAGAAATCTGTCTCAGAAAAGAAAGCACCTTCAACCTGATCCTTCATTATATGGATACCACTTGGTATGCACACTGACTGTCAAAAATAAGGAGCAATGCAAGTAAAGGCTTGTTTCAGACAGTGCAGATCACTGAAATTAGCTTCTGAAGCAATTAAATTCCCACAGGCAGTGGGGGTAATTTTCAAGTGCATTTAAATCCTACTTTGAAAAATGAGGCAGCATATAGATTTAAGTTGCATTCAGCAGCAACATTGCCTGGTCAGTCCAGGCTTTTCCATGACTAAAACTTTTCACTGATTGTCATCCTGAACATCTGAAATCCCCACAGCTGAAATCACTCATATAAGGCTTGACTTATATATATATCATAATGTCATATTGCTGTTCATATTGTTGCATATATCATAGTATATCATGTTGCTGTTCCCCAAAATTGTACACCACAACATTCCCATTTTTAAGTGGTAGAATCAATGAATGGCATGCAGTACAGTGTTGTTTCTCCCTACAAACATTGTTAAAGCTGACTGTACTTAGTTGAAAGGACTTAATAGATTTCAATGGGCCATTGTTTGTTGTAACAGCATGTGGTTTTGTAGAAAGCCCAGGGTGAATACATGAGGGGTGGAACTCACAGACCTTGCAACAGACTGATCAGTGTGCTCACAACCAAGCCAAGGTCACGGGTTCTTCACTTAAGAGCTGCACTCAGTGGTCCTTGTGGCTCCTTCCAGCACAGAATATTCTGTGTGTGGGATGCTGTGTGATACTGTCTCACACACCTTCAGAAGAACAGATGTGGCAAACATCCTAAAAACCTCAGATTCTCCCTTCTCCTACATTACCCTCTCACATCTATACCAGCTCCTCTCATTAGGCTCAGCTTCCTTTTCTGCAGCTATCAGCTGGGCAAAAAGCAGCTCACACCAGTGCTGACTCCAAGCAGGCCAGCATATTTGTACTGATTAGCCAGCTGGTAAACCAAGCCAGACAATTTTGGACTCACACTGAAGCCTTCTCTTCTTGGAGTTGCTGATTTTAGTCTTTTCCCTCTAGCTAACCTGCCAGTTTCATGAAACTTGCAGAAACGTTATATTTTTGTGGATTCTCCCACCAGTTCTGCTGGAGTGGGCTACAAGGTTGTGGGGTAATGTAGTGGGCAGGCAAGTAGAGAGGATGCAAGTGTCTCCTTACTGAAGTCTGTTGGGCTTCAGACATAAACCTATTTTTTTGAATATTGTTGGCATTCTTCATCACAAAATACCATCTTAGTATTAACTTTGCTTGTTAGTAAATACCACTAATAGGTAAAGAGTGGCAGGTCTCCATTCTCTCTTCCACAATATTTTCCTCTCTTTGAAAAAGATTGCTCATCCTAGCCT